>JAASAO010001077.1:0-35091 GCA_017311375.1 Mytilus coruscus | reverse complement strand
CGAATTTGGATAAAGAGATAAAACACATTACCAAGGAGAAATAACTGCACTTATCCAAATTTGGATAAAAGTATAGATTGCCTACCTCACAGAGTTTAGTATGCAATGAGTATACTTATCCAAATTCGGATAAGTATATCTATATTTAATATTAAGTTGTCTTGGTTGTTATCCGAATTCGGATAAGAAGATAAAATGAATTATGAGTACCATTCAAGATTTTTTTCCGAATTCAGATAAAAGTGATATATTTATATATCAATTAGCCTTGTTATTAATTTTCTTAGCTAATGATTGATTGTTTGTTGCTTGTTTAACGTTCAGTGGCAAATATTTCATGTACATTAAGCAAATTAATGAAGAAAGGGCAAAGATTGGTTCTACAAACTGTTTTCCTGGAAAAATGTTAGTCTTTCGTTTGTCATTGGCAAATGCAAGCATGATAGAAAAAAGAGAAAAAACCTTCCGACATACCATCAAAGGAACAATGAGAACCTCGCCACGGCGGTCGAGTATCATAAAACTTTCAGGTCAGACCGGGTACATTGAAATAAAGGACAATTTGACGACAGATAATTCAGAGATGCTAAATGAAAATATACCAGTAAATCGACTAGTCTATTGTTTATTATAAGTCCATTCCTGGCGAATATTTTTATAATATACAGTTTACAAAATATATGATTCGAAGATTCACATAGAAAATGTTAGACACTCACGGTACATTACTTTCACAAATTACCACAAACGGATTTCGTTACATTCAGTATACAAAAGAATTAAGCAACAATGTCCAATACGGTGCACACAAAAATAAAAACACGCATAGTGTTCAATACTATGCAGACAAAACCACTTTACTTTACTGTGCGGACAAAAACACAAAATTAAATACAAATGAATAGTAATGCAGCACAACCTTTCTATGAATCTATAATGATCCTCCCAATATCTGCCAAAATCTGCATAGAATAACATAATCCTTTCGAACGTTTCATATTGTATTATTCCTCTCGCCTTCAATTCTTTCATCTCTAAAACAGAGTCCTTGTATAAACATTTGTCACCATGAATGCACCAACTATGCACCAAGAATTTGATCTAATAAATTCTACTTGTTTACCTGACCTAAATTGCCAAAAATATGCACCAAAATGCACCAACCTATTAATACATAATACAATTCTACTTAAACTAACACATGCTAAAAGGCTGTGACCTCTATGAAATCGGATAAATTACACACTACTGATAACTACGATACAAAAATAAATTGTAAACAGGATGAAAAGTAAAATCACAAAAATACTGAACTCCGAGGAAAATTCAAAAGGAAAGTCCTCAATCCAATGGCAAAATCAAAAGTTCAAACACATCAAACGAATGGATAACAACTGTCATATTCCTGACTTGGTACAGGCATTTTCTTATGTAGAAAATGGTGGATTGAACCTGGTTTTATGGCTAGCCAAACCTCTCACTTGTATGACAGTCGCATCAAATTCCGTTATATTGACAACGATGCGTGAACAAAACAAACAGACACAATTCGTAAAATGTCAAAATAGGGTTACAGCAGTCAACATTGTGTTATCATCTTAATATCTATAAAACAAACAAATTTTAGGAAGAAGCATACATCAAATTTAACATCCTCATTATGCTTATATCATACGATTTTATATATCTATGTAAAATCCACCTATAAAGGATGGAAGGTTTTAAGTACTGGCGTAAAATCGCGCGTTTGAAATTCGCACAGGTAGACATAAAATAATTTTGTCGTTCAAAGTATAAAGAGATACATAAATACAGAGTCACGTAAAATGGACATCACAAAAACAGACTCAGCAGTAAAAGCAATATCAATAAATAAAATAATAGTGTGGTTCAAATTATGACGGATACACAAGCACAGAGCCACGCCAAATGTATATCACAAAAACAGACCCAACAGTAAAAGTGATATAAATAAATAAAATAATTTTGTCGTTCAAAGTATGACAGAATACATATGCACAGAGTCACGTAAAATAGATATCACAAAAACAGAAATAACTGTAAAAGCAATATTAATAAATAAAACAATAGTGTGGTTCAAACTATGACGGGATATATGAGTACAGAGTCACGCCAAATGTATATCACAAAAACAGACTCAACAGTAAAAGTTACATCAAAAATGAAATAATTTTGTCGTTCAAAGTATGACGGGATACATAAGCACAGAGTCACGTCAAATGGATATATCAAAAACCGGACTTAACAGTGAAAGTAATATTAATAAGGACAAATAAAGAATACTATAACACGTTATAAAGATGATAAACAACGTCAGTACGCAAAATCTATACTACAATACCATCGTGTATTATTTGTGAAGTTGATACGGAATATTTATCAACAAGTTCTTGGTACCTCCGATGAACTTTTTAGAAAAAGGACAAGACGTTCTTTGACATACCCTGGTTCATCAACTTTCTGCTCAGACACTGGTGACGTTTTACAAAGTCTGAGTAGGAGCTGCAAGCTCTTGAATACCGAATAAGTTGGGAAATGTATATCCCATATGCAGGTGAAGTTGGTATATTGCTACTAAGGTGGGGGAAATTGATAATTTCAAAATTAAAATCGTCTCGTTTGTCATAGATTCTGGTTCTGAGATGACTGTGTATGTCAAATTCGAGGTATAAGTCTAAAAATGAGGCGGAGGAAGCCGTGTCTGTTGTTTCTTTAATTTCTAGTTCTGGTGGATATATTAATGGAACCCAATCAGAAAAGTTCGGATTGTTAATGGAAAGAACATCATCAATATATCTGAAAGTGAAATTAAATAACCTGGCTTCTTTGATCTTCTTGTTTTTGACAAGTGTCTGAAGGAACTCCGATTCATATGAAAATAAGAAAAGGTCGGCAAGGAGAGGCGCACAGTTCGTTCCCATAGGAATGCCGACAATTTGTTGAAAAAGTCTACCTCAAATTCAACAAATATGTTGTCAATAAGAAACTCCAGCATACTGATCACTTGTTCCTCTGTGTAGCATGTTTTACCCTTTTGTTCGCTATTAACAAAATATGCCTTATGGTATCCCAAAGTAATAAATTTATAGCGTATGCTACCATTTTTATGATGAAAAGCATTGTGGATTATTTCTTTTAGACGGTTTTCAATTTCACATGGGGAATGGTGGTATACAAGGTAGAAAAGCAAAGTTTTGATAGAACTAATTTCAGAAAAGACCGAGATTTAAAATTATCCAGAAGTTCTTTAGAGTTTTAAGAATCCACATATGGTTAATACCACTACGCGAGAAAACCGTTTCACAGTATTTCTGAAGACCCTTTTCACTGCGGATAGAATTTTAGTCAATCTAATGGACAATTCTTTAGTGGAACATGCAGATGAGCCGTCAATGTACCGTTGTTTGTACGGAATTTTGTGAAGTTTAGGTATCCAATACAAACAAGGTAAGTCCTCCGATTTGTTGTTCAATGCAATACTCATTGAAGCCATGAATGACTTATGATTCGCCAAAATCTCATCCTTGTCAAATGATATGTTTATGTATATGGGATTACCTGAGTGCTCATTTATTCCTAACTCTTTTACAAAACACCCGTAGTAGCACGATTTACATACAAAGACAATATTATTTGAAACTTTGTCCTCAGGTACAACAACATACTTATCGTAAAGAGATGATAGACATTTCACAGCCTCTTTGTCTCTGAAAACGGACTTTGGTCGATCATTCACACAGTTTTTTAACTTATGAATGCGACGTTTTATCAGAGACCTGATTGTTTTGACCCATTCTGACAAAGTGTCCAGTTCAACTTCTTCTCGTTTAGCCCATGCTCTGGCGTAGTCCTCAATGGAATCTATAATTATTTTGAAGTTATGGTTCCAATTGATGTGTTGGGGTTCTCTAAACTTAGGACCATGAGAAATCACCTTTCGGAGATTTTCATGTTGAATTATGTTTAGATCCCCAGTAATAACATGGCCGGAGGGGCTGTAATTGAAAGGTGAGTGGGAACAGTCACATGTCAGAGGGTTTTAGGTATTGTTCTAAATCAAAGTCATGCAATGCTTGTTTATAGTTAAATATTTTGGGTGCAATGGTTTTGATAAATAAATGACTTTAACAGATAAGAGTTATACTAGCTGTCTTATTTACACTCTATCAAATGATGTTTTGGGTGTTCTTTTACACGTGGACAGTGCTACACATTCACTATATACAAGGCATCAGATTTGATCGTTACGCCAAACCGATGTGACTAGTTAGGATATGGTTAACAAGGGATGAAAGAAGTGAAGGAATGTTATTATTTCTATAAAACAGTCAACACGTACGTTTGATTGGTATAAAATGTGATTGTAAATAAACTCATCCCAGATAACAGATTAAAATTTAGTAATTGCGCCAAACGCGCGTTTCGGTTACAAAAGACTCACCAGTGACGCTCGTATAGAAAAAAAGTTGAAAATGCCAAATAAGCTAACGGTCGAAAATGGTTGACTATTGTCATTTGCAAAACAAATATCATGTTCATTCCATTCAACTCAGACATCACTAGGTTTATATAATTGCGAAAAAGTAATGTAAATTTAGTCTGATCTGCGGCCAGTTTCACAAAGCTGTCTTAGGACTTAGACATGTCTTAGGATGGTCTTACGACATATCTAAGTCCTTAGTTGGTTTCACAAAGTGGTCCTCAATTAGGACATCTCTTAAAGTTGGTCATACAGTTAGGACTACACGAGAGGTGTCTTATGATGGTCTTAGGATAGTCATCAGTTTATTTATATAAATAACACTCATTTTATATATCAATTTTGCAAATTATCTAATTATTAGGCTAATTATCTATTCTCCTTTTCCTGCTCATAACTAAATCTTTATAGGTTGACGAATTATCATCATTTGTTAACAATAAACATGCAATGTATTGATATCAAGAATGCACGATTGTATTTCTTGAACTTTATTATAACCGATACAGTGACAAATTAAATTCAACTCACTAGTACAAAAAGAAAATGTCATCATTTTATTCTTTTTTTCTCAATTTTGCATTTAAAGTTTCATATGTATATTGTTGCATTATTAATAGACTAAGGATTTTCGTATCCCTGGAATATATTACCTTAGCCGTATTTGGCACATCTTTTTGGAACTTTAGTGTCCTCAATGCTCTTCAACTTTGTTCTGGCCGGACCTTGACCTGTCTAAAATTGGCAATTATACCACATCTTCTTTTTTTTATAAAAATCATGCAGAAAAACTATCCGTCAACGGTTGTTACCGGCATGTTTATTTGTTACCTTTGTATTGTATCTAATACTTAAATTACCTGTGTATCAATTAAATCTTGCGTTTAAACTATACAGTAATGATGTCCGCGTATATTGATTTCTTATAACAAAGGTCCCTTCGAAAACTTTATGATGTATAATTTCTTTATAATTATTCCTTATGGAACAGATATTTCATAATAATTATTCCATGAAGAATAGAAATAATATACCCCTTAAAAGATCTTCTTCTTTACATTTTGGAACACTGACAGGAGGCGAGGGTTTAGCAGAAAGGATATGAAACCTTGTAGGAAAGCCGTGAAAAAGGAGTGATGAGAGAAAAAAGCCGTCGCCAACAATCAGAATTTAAAGCAACTTGATATTTTAATTTTTTCGAACTCAATAGTGACTGACATTTAATTAAAGGTGTGTTTTCCGTGGTACGAAATTTTGGACGGTTGTTATTAATGCAGAACCGACTCTTAAACATATTCCTGCAAAGTTTCAAAACATTTCGCATTGTAATTTCTAAGGACTGTAATTGTCTAACCCGTTTGATCTGCCTTTCAAACATTCCAAACAATACTCGCTGTCATACACACTCTAATACATGTCTTTTCTTTGTTTACTTATTTAACTCTAACCAAGTCTTTACAAAAACAAAACAAACTAAGTTTGAACTTTAATTGTAAATTCTCTTGCAAGGGTTCTTTGTAAAATGTGACTCGCTATTTACCGGTTGCGCATCCTCAACAACTACGTGGAAAGGTGGCATAAAATGCCCGAAACGTAAGCGGTAATTGACAGCAATGTTCGTGCCGTTTTCAGACAAGACAAAGAGCCTCGGGCATAATTTTACACCAGATACCGACATTGCATACCTACGCAGGTTTTTGTGAACAAAAGGTATCAAATAAGGTTTACACGCAGTAGTTTCCTATAACTATAGGATGATGCTCTACAGCTTAATGAACTGCCTTTAATTGACTAGGCATGACATTACAGATCCTCGGGATTTTGTCATTGTAGGTAAAGTAGAAATACCGCTAGCGTTCTCCGTTCGTTTTCCTATATTGACGCAATTAACTGAGAGCTACGTGTAGAACAAGAGCAGAAAGAATATAATGTAAAAATAAACTTGCAATTACCGTTCGGGTATCAGAAATATGTGGAACATGCTATAGGGTGCTTAAACACTTTCAAAGTCAGTGGGAGCCTTTGAAGATATCCGAAAAAAACAAGAATGTGTCCATAGTACATGGATGCCCCATGCACACTATCATTTTCTATGTTCAGTGGACCGAGAAATGTTGGTCAAAACTCTAATCTGGCATTCAAATTAAAAAAATCATAGCATGGGGAACATGTGAACTTAGTTTTAAGTTGATTGGACTTCCACTTCACCAAACACTACCTTGACCAAAATTTTAACCTGAATCAGGACAGACAGACGAACGGACAGACGGACGAACGGACGCACAGACCGATAACCATGACCCTCTGCTATCGTAGGGATCATAAAAAACAATCAGACTGTAGAGCTTTGTGCGGGTTTTGCAGATTGGTTGAATGTTGTTTGTTTTTCGTCCAGTGACAAATATTTCATACATTTTCAGGACGAGGTTTAGTAGTGGGGTGACAGTATGATATCGTAATTAATAAAGTAAAAAAATCAAACTGGCTTATTATTTGATTTTGTTCAAATCTAGAAGTGCATACTAGAAAAACCATCGTCCCTATCCCCCGCAAACAGCTACATGTATACCTTTTTCATCCTATAATTACAAGCAATGATATCAGAAAATGATTATTCTAAAAAAATTTGTATCATTTTCAATGAACCAAGAATTGTGTAGGATACCTGGGGCGTGTTTTATTAGTCTCTTCTGCACATCTCTAGAATGTCTTCTAGTGAAGAGTAAAAAAAAATAATCTGGACCTCTTCTGGAGATATTTTACGGAAGATCAATAAAACAAAAATTTAATTTGCCGTCGAATATAAGCAGATTTTTGTTATTTTGGATGATATAAATGAAGTTTACGGTGATTTTTTAGAAAATGAAGATACGTTCGGTAGACATGACTGTAAAAAGTGTTCGTAACATTTTTCTTTGTGCTTTCCTGTAACTCAGTTTTGCTAAACAAATCAGGCTTAAACCCCCACTAATTGATTTTTAAGAATGATAAACTGCACACAAATTCGTCAATGTTTGTCTGGAATATGATAAAAAGGACATCGTGTCTATCCAAATTTGTTTTTAAGTAACCAAACTGGATTACTTTGGAATAAAGTAAAGATATTGGAAAGTTCTCAGAATCATTTTTCTCTTGTGGTCCTTGAAGAAAATCTTCTGGTCCTAACTATTATTACTACTAGATCACACCCGCGAAATCGCGGGCATTTAGAGCTTGGTTGAAAGTATGTAAACTGTTGTAGGATGAATTTTTGTAAAAGATTTTACATGACTGGAGAATTTCAGGAAATGTATCAAAAGTCATAGGTACTTGGGGACAGGACAATTTTGTTTAGCCCTCCACCTTTTTCCAAAGTCCGTTATTTTTTTTTTTTCTGATAATTTCAATAATTTTCGCGTTTTTCTGTATACTTTGAACATACATATACTACAAATAAAGTGTATTTGCTATTCATAATCAATTCCAAGTTGACTATATATCCACGGCGGTCACTGATATATTATATAGAAACTCGAGATCTCTATATAATATATAAGTCACCGCCGTGGATATTAAACTTGGAATTGATAGTAAATAGCAAATACACTTTATTTATAGTATATGCATGACCATAGAATACAGGAAAACGCGAAAATATTTGTCATGTCCCCAAGTACTTATGAAAATTTAACCCGAATAATTCAGTCGTTATATTCCACTGCTCTACGATGGCTACATTAACGCCTGAAGGTCTAGTCAATGAAAAATCGTCAAAAAATCATTCGGAATTAGCTCGGGATTTACCTATCTCGATAACATTTAGCTATTAGCTGATTGGCTCTCTCTCACAGAGAGCACCAATCAAAATCCTGGATTCGTGACGCGTTTTTATCGTATAAAGAGTTCAGGCCCTCGCGAGTGGGAGAGTCGATCACGGGGAGGGACTGAATTATTCGGGTTAATGAAAATTATGAGTAATTTTAAAGGAAGTCCTAAACGGAAGTCTTGCCTATGACTTAAAAGTCCGTCCGATGACGGAAACAATATCCGGACGCCTTTATTTTCGTTTTCCTCCCAAAATAACCCAAACTGAATAATCATAAGCGAGGATGACAAATGCCACTATGCATGGTACCTATATGACACAGAGGCATGATGATTAATTTATTGTGGAAGGAAGAGAAGCGACACACAAAATGTGGTCTTCTCATTTAATAGTATAGATTGCAAAATTTCGATGGTCAAAACCTTAATTCGAATCAACCTCTTTTCAAAAACTTTCATTGTATATGGATCTATATGCAAGTATACAACGTATACAAGACGTTTCTCAGACTAATTTATTCTGTATTTAATAAATTCGTTGGTTGTTAACTGATTGATACTTCAGTCTGGGAGAACAAGATTTATTTCAGTACTAGTTGTAATTAGCTTTGAACATACTTCCAGTAATTGCAAATACTATTATTTCGGTGCTTTGTGTCGATTGTCTTAATGTTAGTTTTTGTGTGTGTGTCTCGTACCGATCTTTTGAGTTAATCTAATTGCAACTGATTTGTGCAGGTTGTTCTTGTATTGTACTGTAACACCACTGTCCCAGCTTCGGGGAGGGTTGAGCGCTCACAAACATGGTGGACTGTTACACCACTGTCCCAGTGTAGGGGGTGGGTTGGGATCCCGCTAACATGTTTAACCCCTCCACATGCTGTATGTATTTGCCTGTCCCAAGTCAGGATTGTCGTGGTTGTCGTTTGTTGCTGTGTACGTTACACATTTGTTGTTCGTTATTTTTTTTTGTACATTAATTAGGCCGTTAGTTTAATCATTTGAATTGGTTTACAATTGTGATTTCGGGGCCTTTTAAAACTGACTATGCGGTATGGGCTTTGTTTATCGTTGAAGGCCATACGGTGACTTATAGCTGTTAATTTCTGTGTAATTTGGTCTCTTGTAGAGAGTTGCCTCATTGGCAATCATGCCACATCTCCATTTTTATATCAACCCTGCCCTATTTATTTATGTGCCTGTCCCAAGTCTGGAGCCTTTAGTTGAGTAGTTGTCGTTGGTTCATGTCTCGACTCATATTTGATATTTAGTAAATTGTTTTGTTATGCATAATTAGGCCGTTAGATTTTTCGTTTGATTGTTTCACACTTTTCATGTCGATCCTTTTATAGACGACTCTACATCATCCGGTTTTGTCATTTGTGTTGAAGGCCTTACGGTTGCCTAAATTGCTTACATCTTCTTCATATTTGAACTCCGATTGATAGTTGCCTCATTGGCAATCATATCACATCTCTTAGTTATATACCTGACTTTAAACTCGTGTTTTTCTAAAAATGCATGAAATATTTGTCACTGGGCGTTAAAAATTAGTAGCAAACAATCAATCAATTAAAACATGTGTTAAATAAGATGAAAACCATTTGATATTTATTCATTTTTTGGGGTGGAGGACAGGAGGATTTCATATATGAATATGGTTGCCTGGTAAGATCTGAAAAATAGGCATGATTAGCGACAGATTAAAATGAATAATAATGCCCTCTTCCTTTCCCAATCCTTCATCTATAAATTTAATCTGACCACCACGGAATAGCCCAATAGTGTTGAAACTAGCGTTAAACACCAATCAATCAAAATCCCTTCCCTAGAACATCAAATAGTCGTCCTTTAACTGTTATTGTCCGTGTAGATCTTATATTTTTCCAGCTTATCGTCCTGCATCTGCATTCATAAATTTTTTAATGTCATTTAGACTAAACGACGCCATTTTTGTTATGTGCCTCTGCCGTCTAAACTACCTATAAAAAACCTATAAAAAAGAATTGAACTGTTTTAATCGATAATCAATGTTTTGACACAGTCCCCACATTTAAAGTATAATTTGTCAACCTCAGCGTCGAGTATATACCTTTTCGTATCACGTCTGTTATTATATTAAAATAAGATATACAAAAGATTGGAATGACAGGCCTATTCCAAAACTATGTACATCTTTGATACTAAATGTAAACGGAAAAGTTATAATAAACGGAACGCAATTCATGACGTCTTGAGAATGAAGTTTTTGCATATTTTGTTGAATTCTATCCTTTACACGTCAGACAAGGGAGGATCAATTAGGGAGCAAGCATTTAACTTAAAAAGGGGGTATGTTTTTGGTTTGAGTCAGAATTTTTTATCGCCAAACGCGAACCTATTTTTTTACTTTTCAACGCTATCAATCAAATTTTTTTAATATTTAACACTATAAGGTATGAAGAAAATCTGGATTCAATATATATATATTTGGTCATCTGCTTGGCCTGATTATTTTTCCCAGCAAATTGGGGATAAGAATATTTTGGAGAAAAAACCTAGTACACTTCGACTTCGTCGGTAGGGATTCAAAAGCATACCCCCTTTTTTTTTTTTTTTTTGAAGTTCAATGGTTGTTCCCTTATTAATTAAAATAATAATTGAAAATAAATGCTAAACCTTTCCTATGAATCAAATACTGAACTTATCTTGTAGATCGAAAAATCAATAGTTTCCGTATATTCTTTTATTGTTTTAACCTACATAACTCATATCTGCTCAAATCAAAATGAAAGAACAAGTGTTTGTCAAAATGCTGAAATTGGTTTTAACCTCATAAACCTGTTACCCACTGCCTAAGTATTTATTACAAAAATGTCTTGAAAATCAATAAATTCATAGGTTTGTCTTTAGTTTGTTCCTCAACAAACAAGTGATGTGCATCGTAAAATCATATTTCATGAGATAATCATGTGAACTGGTTTATCAAACCTCATTAACATGTCACTTTGATAGCTCGTGAGAAAAGATTCGTAAATGACCTCAATTTTCTACTCTAACATATGTATTAGTAAACTTGCTACATGTCTCTTCCTTATTATTTTTTTTTTCAATTTTGCCCCTTTAACAATTTTATGCTATAACTAAGAGATTACCACTATACTGACATCTGCAGAGCCTTTCTCCAAGGGCAATCAGCAGTGTATGTAATGTGCGAATCCTAAAATGTCATTTTACTGTATCCGTGATGAATTTCTGATGCAGAATGATAAATAAACAGACGACAAATTCCAGATTTTTGAATATAATAAGAAATAATATATAATGTGTACTGTATTTTATAAATTCATGATATAGGTATGAGATGTGGACGGGTTTTCATCGCGCCTACAGCCATCCAGGTGCAAAATTGATACACAAATAGATAAATATTACATTTTCACAGAAGGAAATTAATTAATTTTCATTATATAAAGCCTAATTCAGCGACTCTCTAACAAAATTTATGAAGTCAGAAGGATTGATTATATATGCATACTTAGTGAGTGAAGTCTGAGGTAATATATCAATAAATTCCTTAAACATGGTGTTTATTGCTAATATAGTCAATTCTATTCTCTCAAATAATTTGTCCTGATCTATATGTAGGATAAAATTTATTCTTTCCTATGACACGTCATCATTAAATACATATATTGGACAGTTAAGCCAATCCACGTCACCGGAAAAGCAAAGTTTCTGTTTCGGTCTAAATCTACATCGCATACTAATAAATTAAACGTCATTAGAGCTAATTTCCTAATGCTTGTAGTTAAAAAGTGTGGTTGGCCTTGATTATGTAAATGTTGCCAAAGCATTGTAATTAAGATTGAGCAAACGTTTATACAAACAAAGCAAGCAAGCCAACCAAACCTTTAAACTACAAGCGTTAGGAAAATAGCTCTAATGGATGCATTTGAGATAACAAAGAGCATTCAGAAACGATCTTCATTTCTCGATTGAATGAGTGGAAACGTTTTCATCTTGCACAAACAATTGACGCTTGGATGACTGGATAATTGATATTTATCATGCCATTGTGTATAAATCTTATACAATAAAGGAAGTTCGAGCAACAGTCGAGTCACCTTAAATATGCTTGAATTTCTTATAAGTCGGTGTTACAAATAAGCCAATACGCAATTGTGAGAATACAAAGAAATATTGAAAACAGTTTATTGTTACATGTTTAAATGGTTCTATACCACGGGTATAACCACCGTACAGTTGATTCAGGACGTTAATCGCTACATCGCGAAGCAATGTTGGTAGATATACCGTTCTTATATTTACACCAAAGACTAATTGACTATGTGTTCAGTTAAATATTCAATGTTTATGAAAACAAAGTTTACTGCTCCTGGCAGCATTGTATATCATTTATATTACATGAACACCATATGACTATTTTAAATAGACAGGTCCGTGAATTACTTGTAAACATCGCGAAACAAACACTATGTGTAACTCAAACTTGATTAAACTACAAATTAAGCATAGTTGGTTGGCTCTTTCACTAAATGCGACCGTGTATTTTGTGCTTTGTTGTTGTTAAAATACATAATACGAATGAGGAACCCGTTGTTTTAATTTTATTCGAAGACATTTACTTGAAAACTTACCTCAGAATTTCGACACTGTACGATTTATTCTCTTTGTAGTTTGTTTTCTTTCTTTAGTACCCTTCGTTGTACATTCTTGTACTGTTCGTTGTGCAAAAGCCTATCAATACGGTAGAAAATGTATGACACGGCGTGACAAATGTTCAAAGCTTTTTAAGCGAGTTATAAAACTTTTCAAAGAAAATTCGCCGTAGAAAACGTTATATTCAAGGATGTTCTGCTCCAGTAAATTTTCGGATCCATGACAAGCTAATAGCAAACTCACCAACAATATTTGAATATTCATGATATGAACGTGGTTATACCCGTGTATATTCAAGTAAGCATCTACGACTAGCTTGCATTTTAAATTGTAAATATCATTAATATTAAAGTCGTTTAAAACTATTTTCAGTTGTTATATGTCGAATAATCATATAAAACGACAATGAAAATTCGTCGCACTTCTAAACATTCCAAATCAGAAATGATTGCACTTGCAGTGATAATTCATCGCATCTATAGTTAAAATGAATCGCATTCAGTAATCAATGGATTCTGCTGCTTAAATAACACTTTTTGGACTTTAATCTTGTTATTAAACATTAAAAGTTATATTCTAATGAAATTCTGTTAAAACATACATTCAAATCTATTATTTTGTATTTTCAAAAGTAAACAAACGCAGTTTTTCCCATCATCCTTTATTCTACAATAGTAATACTCGCATACAACAGTGAAAATGAACTAACTGGATTCGCACTTTATATACACTGATCAGTATTCTACCAGTTTTCAGTAAATATATGAATTAGTAAGAATGAAATAAAAGAAAGGGGAGGACTTTGAAAATAAATAACTCAGCCTTGATAATCACAAAATAAACGGTTTGTTCTGGGGTAATTTGAAAATAAATAATTTGACTTACAATGTATTGAAAATAAATAACTCGGCAGGTCTTTTAAGTCATTTTATAAATGCTATTCAAAAGTATGAGATGGCACCAGATTTTCATAAAGTTCATCTTTTTCAAAAAATTCGGAAACACTTCCCAAATCTTTTAATTATAAAAGGATAAATATTATTTAAATATACTTGAAATGTCTGAAAATGGTTTGAACTTGAGGTATATTGTCTCAGGAACACTTACCTCTCTTTTATTACAGGGCCGTAACTACATTGAGGCAATTGCCTCATGTCGGAAATTTCAAAACCAAAAGCTTATCTTCATATCACTATTGTTTTCACGGCGAGTGTCTTGCAATAAGCAAGTTCTGTTCTCGGACGTAGCCCTGTTTTTTTTTCGCGGTCCATGTTTCTTATTTATTTTAGTTTTCAGTGTTATTTGTCTAACTGTTTGTCGTTTCTTGTTTTATCTGTTCCCAGGTTTGTCTTTTGTTCATTGATTGCCCTTCTGTGTTCTCTTTATGTTGCATTCCTTTTGTAATTTAGTAATTTTGTTTTAAACTTGATCATGAGTTTTATTTTATTTAAGACTTTTAGCTAATTTTACATCTTAACTACGTTAAATTGTATCCCAGTTAGGAGCTACATCAAGTTGTAATTGAAATTATTTGTTATAAAACTTACTTGACATACATTTGTGTAGTTATATCAATGATATTCAACCCCTCTTGACTTAATTTGAAAAAACCACATAAGTTACAGGTATAAAAGATTCAAATTCTGCAAGCCGAAACCCCCAAAAAACGAAAAAAAAAAAAAAAACAGTAGCCACATACTGAACAATTGTGAATTACATTTTGCTTATCCTACATATTTGTCTTTTGATGTTATCCCTAAAACTAAAAGTCTTACACTGAAACTATATATTTTGCTTTGAGACCAAAATATTGTCAAAAATTATTAAAACAGAACATGTGTTTGATTGAGAAAGGATCTGGGAAACGCCCGGAAAGCATGATTTTGCATCATTTGTTCTATAGCTTCTTGGGGCCTTCAGCGGCTCCCAAACCCTTCGTTATTTTTAGCCTCGCTCCGCTCGGCATAAAAATGTTTGGCAATACTTTTAAATGAGGCTAGTCCTGCTAGTTACAGCCAAACTTTAATACCATGTATATATGCAATATATGTATACATGGTATATGCAGTTTGAATTCAGAAGATTCATTTCTGCAGATGATTAATTCTGATTAAATGGTACATAATGACTTGCCTATACATGTATTATTTTATTTTATTCAAGAATAAAACTTGAAATGAATTTAGAAATTGTATGTTTTCAAATATTATAAATATAGTTGTGAAAATAAATAATCAGTCCCTTGTTTTAATGAAAATGGAAATCTTGCTTCAACGGTGCAGAAAATAAATAATCTGTCCTCCTAGTTTTCAAAAATAAATAACCGATCAAAACAAATCCTCCTGCCCCCAGAATATCAAATGGTCGTCCCTTATACAAGGGAAGTTAGTTTGAAAAATTATTTCAAAGTAACTAAAACAACATAATATTATGGTTTGTATATATAAGCACATAGACGAACACATATTCTACGTCAATAAATTATTCTAAATTGTATAATATAATACATAATTAATATACCATGATCATTTGCATGAATTTGTTTTTAATACATTAAAATGTCTTTACTGTTTATTGTAATTGATATAATTCATGAATTCTGTACAATCAACCAGTGATTGAGAAATTACAAGGTCGATGTCTCAAGAAATTCATAATTTATGAGTTCAGAACATTCTGACAACCACCTCTTATACAGAAAGTAATTCGGTTAATACTTATTACAGATGGATAACATTAACATTTAAACTTCTGATCTAAAATGTGTTATAAATCACAAATAAAGGGTCAAAGCACTAATAAAACGAAGGCGCGAAGTTTCTCTCGTGTTTTTAACACAGCAATTACAAATAGGACAACATTCTATACCTTATCTATGTTTATATACGTCAACTGGAAAATGAAAATGACTTTTCAAGAATGTTACTTTACTAAGGAAACGATCATTTATCTTTAAGGAGGTGGGGGTGTAATGTTTTTTCATAAAATAATATTCTGATTCCCAAACTGATGAAAAACAAGCAGAGGACAAAAATATATATTCTGAATCCTAATTTCCCCATACCTTAAAGTGTTAAATTTTGAACAAAATAATTTGATTGATAGCGTTGAAGAAATAAATAAAATTGTTAAATGGTTGCTCCTAAAAGACTTTATACTGGGTCGATGCCTCTGCTGGTGGACTGATAGTCCCCGAGGGTATCACTATCCAAGTAGCCAATACTTCGGTACTGGCATGAAAATACGGATTTTGTGTTTTTAAAATTTGCTGTTACAAAATTTTTGAAATAATTTAAAATTAAGGAATGTACATATCTCCCTCATGCAAAGCTCTGATTCCTTGCCCGACTTTGGCATTCTTTTTTGTCCTTTTTGGTTTATAGCTCTTCATCCTTTTAATAAGCTTTGGTTTTCAATTATTTTGGCCTCGAGCATCACTGAAGAGACATTGATTGTCGAAATGCGCATCTGGTGCAGACAAATTGGTACCGTTTATGTTATTACTACCACTGGTTCGATGCCTCTACTGGTGGGCATAATGTATTTTATGGAGTGGAGTATTGGAGTGGAGTGTTGGAGTGGAGTGTTGGAGTGAACTTTTGGAGTGAGATTTTGGAGTGAAATTTTGGAGTGAAATTTTTGAAGTAAAGTAATATACATGTATTTGAAGTGACCGTTGAATTACCCTTATTTAAACTCTTAACCTTCCCAATACACTTAAAAGTAACATGAGTAATGGGGTTTACGTAACATGGTCATTCAGTATTCTGAATGGAGTGTTTACTTAGATCATAAACCCCACTGGCTAAATTTGCACATGGTCTATAAAATTTTATACATGTTCATTTAACTATGGACAAGTGCAACTAAACAATGTATATATACATTATACTTCAAACTTTAAATTATTTTTAATGAAAATTCTCTATAATATTTGTCACAGGAGTCCCGGATTTTATATATGATTATATTTAATTAATACCCGGCGTCCTTTAATCTAAATTGAGCCAAAAGCATATTTGAAACCCAACTTTAATGTCAACTGAAAAGGATGTCAAACTAATATGCACATCTTCATATTAGGATCGGAGGAGTTGTGATGACAAGTTACATACTGAATTGTATAAAATTTTGAAGTTCTAAGGGCGTAAATCTGGGAAAACTCAACGGACAGGGATATCATACTAATTTGCACGTCTTCGTGCGAAGAATAAAATTCAAAATAGAATATTTCTTCAGAGGGTAGGCTCACTCGTAAACCTAAAAATGAAAAAAATGTTGGCCTAATGGCATATACGGTGAAGTCAAGGCCTTTTGTTGGGACTTGCTTTAATTACATTCCTTTAAAATATTGTAGTTTAGATTATTTATAAAATGCCAACACAACTCAGTTGTATTTACTGAAGTTAATCAGCTTTATGTCAAAGGCTAATGTCTTTTAACCCAATGAAAACAAATTATGCATAGTTCCCAAATTCCTATTGTTGACAGATAAGGTCACTGACAATAATCATAAACAAGGAGTATTTTGCCATTTTAAAACTTATAATATGATGATTGGGGGATGGGGATCGGAATGAAGAAGCAGAGTAAGGTAAGAATTTGTCATGATATTTTAATAAAAACTCCAACAAAGTTTTTGTGGGAGTAAAGTGGTTTTAATTTGTCTGTCTGTTGTCTATTTAGGCTAATAACCTCAACAAAAATAGGAAATGCTATAGATTTTACATCGTAATAAATTGTAATCACACACCGTCATTCGTTTTATACAGCATAAATTGTGTATCATGTTATCGTCTGTCTTTGGCCAATTGTTCCGGGTGCTTTAACTTTGATTATACTTAACTGATCCTTTTCAAATTTAAACACAATGTTATTGGAACAAAATAAAGGTCAAGTCCCATTAAGGGACCCAGCCCTCTAGATCAGAAATTGGGGCAAAAAGGGTCAAAATGTAAATTTCCTAAAGGTAATGTTGTGATACATCATGGCAAAGATATTGACTTGTAGATCCAAAATTATAATACGAGGGATCAGAGTCTATCCTGATCATAATTGATTTTATGCCCCTGCCGTAGTGGAGGGGCATTAAGTTGTACCCTCGTCCGTCTGTACGTCCGTACGTACGTCCCACAATTGGTTTCCGTTCTCTAACTTTAGTTTGCCTCAACCAAATGTTATGAAACTTATACACAATGCTTATTACCGCAAAAGACAGATCAAGTTTAAATTGAGGTGGCTTCACTTTTACCTTTTAGAGTTATGCCACATTACAAATGGAAAAAATGATGATTTTTTCTATCCATTTCTAACTTTAGTTTGCCTCAACCAAAATTTATGAAACTTATACACAATGCTTATTACCACAAAACTCAGATCAAGTACGAATTTGGGTAGCGTCACTTGTACCATTCTTGATTTATGTCCCTTTAAAACGTTATATGCAAGCGGGGCATCATCTGTGTCCCATGTGGGACACATTCCTCATTTTTTTTCTAATCGCTATCTCTATTTATCTACCTGGACTGTGGGTCAAGGTGAGCTATTGTCTCCACTTTGCGAACATCGTTATAAACTTTCACATTTTCAACATTTCCTCTGAAACCACTTGGTGTAATGGTCTATGAGAAACCATATGTCATATTAAATCCAATTTTACCATGGATGATCAGATCAAGTCTTAAATAAATTTTATGATTGATGTGCAAATTTTAATTTTTTTTGTCATGACCGATTACAGTTTAAAATAGAATCTAAGGAACTTTGTTTGAACCAGGTGAATGATTACAGGGTCTTGGGAGCTACTGGTTGTAGAAGAGTCGACATATAAAGATCACTATCTCAGTCGTCTTGTGTCGTTGTCTGTGTCGTCGTCCTGCTCCTTCGTCATAGTGAAATTGGTTACCTCTTAGGGACCAACCATTTTGTAGGAACTAGATTTCACTTTGTTCAGAATTTGTTTTTTTTTCGCCTTAGAGTTGATGCGTTATATATTTTTTTTAATATGACATTGAACATACATGTATATTACTTTTACTCAAAATTTGACTCCAAAATCTCACTCCAAAAATTTCACTCCAAAAGTTCACTCCAACACTCCACTCCAATACTCCACCCCAACACTCCACTCCATAAAATACATTATGCCCTACTGGTGGACTGATAGTCCCCGAAAGTATCACTATCCCAGTAGCCAATAGTTCGGTACTGGCATGAAAATACAGATTTTGTGTTATTAAAATTTGCTGTTAAAAATGTTTGAAATTATTTAAAATTAAGAATTTATCTCCCTCATGGAAAGCTCTGATTCCTTGCCCGGCTTTGGCATACTTTTTGTCCTTTTGGTTTATAGCTCTTCATCCTTTTAATAAGCTTTGGATTTTCAATTATTTTGGCCTTGAGAATCACTGAAAAGACATTGAAATATAGTTGACCTATAATTTTGTATAACACATTTCTACGATAATTCTGAGAGTGTATGTTTTATCTGGTAAAACAGCATTCTTTTCTGAATTTAACTTGTCTTTAAAAATTTAAGCATATTGCAAATAAAACACGCTTTTGATGTCTGAATTAAAGAAAAAAAAATCAAATACACTTATGTCCGATACGTTACTATTGTTTACCACGATAACACACATTTCCGCGGGAATTGTTCAAGCATGGGTTTCAAAATTAACATTTTAATGAAATTATTTAAGTATGATACTCTAAATTTAACGACAAAATTCACAATTATTTTTATTTTTAATGAGTATGCCATCATCAAATTGTCAACGCGGATCATCGTGATTTGCAAGAATGTTTTGAAAAAGTAGTGTGAACTAAATCTGGGGAAAAAAGATTTTGCGATGAAGTTTTTTTTCTGTTAATACTACTATTATATATTTACAAAAAAGAATGAGACTCTTGCGATCGCAGAAAACAAAAGTGAAACGGAACAAATACTTAGCCCCCCTCCATTTCAAAGTTAATGGTCGTTGCCTTAGTATTCCGCAGATTTTAATAATAATATTTATTATCTTCAGTTGATCAGAACATTCTTTTACACGTCGTTTATTTGTTTTAATTATCTAATAATTGTGGACCTTTCTTTTGTTTATGGGGTATTTTTTTCTCCTGACGAGCCTATATTTAGGAAATTTTGTAGAGTTATAAATCTCCTTCCCCCTGGTGGTATTATTATTTTACCTTTCGTACGTCAAGAAATTCCTTTGTCTTACGAAAACTCCAGTCTAACACGTGTCATTACATGCAATGTGTTAGTCCTTAATAGGCAAACACTAAGATGAAACACCATCGAAGTTCCATGTCGCTTCGATTAAAATTACAAAAAATATGTCAAAATAACGAGTCTAACGTATGATCCGTCAAGCGTACGTACCTTTTCGTCAAATTGTAAGAAAGCTCTATTTATAATTAGTATTGGCAATCATACCACATCTCATCGTTTTTTTATTTTTTTAAATGTATATTTGTATTTCAATATGTACTTGTACAGAAGCATATTAGCGCCACACATTTTTTTTTTATATTTCTTCCTATGTTTGCGTTATTACCTTTGGTTGTTTGAATTATTTTACATTTGTCATTTCAGAGCTTTTTATAGTCGACTATGCGGTATGGGCTTTGCTCATATTTGTAGGCCATACGGTGACCTATAGCTTTTACTTTCTGTGTCATTTGGTCTCTTGTGAAAAGTTTTCTCATTGACAATCATACCACATATTCTTTTTTATATTATAACGCACAACGCAAAAGTTTCGTTATAACGTGAAAAATCAAAGTACTGAAGTACTGAACATCGGATGACCGCAAGTTCTCGTGGATGGTCACAAGCACAAAAGTCTTGTCTCAGAAAAAAGCGAGGTTAAGGTACATAGATATAGAGACAAGTTTGTGCGTGGATGATGAATAAATGACAGGGTATTCAACCTCACCGTAATAACTATTATATTGTAGTGATACAAATTAGTATACTCTGGTTTGTAGTTAAATATTATATTAATATTTGTATATATAATTTTTTATCCATTTGTATATCATTCTTTTTTTACTATTCTAATAATAGTGCAGTGCAAGTGCATGGTGGACACTCTTCTGTATTAATTGGATTTTTCTAATAGATTGGATTTGAGTAGGCATTCATATTTTCCCGCAAAAGTTCTTGAAATATTCTTCCGCATGCGTTAACACAAATTTTCGGTATTCTTGATTTGTTATTGATATATATATTTCTCACGACAGAATATTTTCATATCATTTATCTATGTTCAAAAAAATTATTTTCATGAATATTCATTGATGAAATTGATATATAATAAGCAATAAGGAATGTTATTTTGCGTTCGGTTATCAATCAAAAAAAGAAAGTCACGTGGGTAGAAATGTCTCTGGCAACAATACACCGGAATGCCCTCACGGTCATCCGATGTAAAAATCAATTATGTGGCGCTCATACGCTTCCGTAGCTTGTCATATATAAACCTGTTTTTACTTAAGAGGCAAAATTATTAGACAAATAGCAAGTCTGGATTCGCGCGCTGGTGATGCATACAAATCAGAAGGCGTTTGTTTATCTTGGAGACACATCCGGCCTCGATCCGTTTTAAGATAATAAGTAATCATAATAAAAAAAAAATAAGGAGATGTGGTATGATTGCCAATGAGACAGCTATCCACAACAGTTAAAATGAAGTGGATGTAAGTATTTAGAGACCATCGAACGGCCTTCAACAATGAAAAAACTCATACCGTATAGTTTGCTATAAAAGGCCATTAGTTTGTTTTCTCATTTTAAGTATCTTCTTAAATTGTTTTTTAATATAAAGGCATAGTCAATTCATAACGCTAAACACGCATGCCTTGTAAAGGAGAAGCGAAGAATACCAAAGAGACATTCAAACTCATAAGTTGAAAATAATCTGACAAAGCCATAGAAAAAAAAGACAAAGACAAACAACAGTATAATATAAAAAACACGACATAGAAAACTTAACACTGAGCAACATGAACCCTACCAAAAAAAACAGGGGTGATCTCAGGTGCTCCGGAAGGGCAAGTAGATCATGCTACAATGTGGCACCAGTCGTATTGCTCATGTAAGTACACAACCGGTGATAATTCTTCCTGAAACATATATTTATATATTACTTATTCACAGATATGTGTATAATCAGGTCTTATGATATAATAGTGAACTTATAGCGTTTTTGTTCTGTCAGATTGTCTCTTTTATGGATTTCAAGATGTAATACAAACACTTGCATTTTAACTTTAAGTTCTATTTTTTCACATGGTGGTAATGTTGGTTTGTAAGAGAGGACAAAACAGCATAATCTTAGTTCTGTCTTCATGCAAAGTTTGCTTGAAATGAATCATGTGGTTTCAACAGACATTTTGAAATAAAATTATGATCAAGGGAACATGACTGACACTAAATGATGGCAAGAACTAACATGGCTCAATGGACAAAGTAAGCCAAAATTGTTTACCTAATTTTAAACTTCTTACTTTAAAATGTTTCACCATGTTTTAATATTCTTCATTAAATTTGTTTCTGTTTTCAAATTTACTGCTCATAAATTCAAGTCGACAAGAAAAGGGCACAGTTGGTTCCCATGGTAATGCCGATTTATGACAAAATTTCTCCAAACCTAACCAATATGTTATAAATCTAGAAATCAAACATCTTGATAATGTCAGTTTCAGAGAATGATAAAATTATATTATATTATATTATATTATATATTATCATATATTATCTCGGGGATTTGGGGGGTGGTGGAGGGCACTTCAATCTTTTTGGTAGGGGTGAGCAGTTGAGACATCAAGTACCCCACCCTTTTCATATATTTTGTTTATCAAAATATATACCTTGTCATATATCAATTAACAAAACAGACCTCTGGTACACGGGGGCTTGCAATAAATTGCTTTTCAATAAATTCTTTAACACTTTCCTCTATTTGCCCTATTATATATCTTTTATTGTGAAGAAATTTCAATAGACAATAAAATATGTTTGGTCAAATAAATGTAGTAACACCACAAAGAGTTACACTTTCACTGAGTTTTTTTTTTTTTTTTAAATGAAAAGCTGATAAACATTTACATTGCCGTTCCCTCTTAAAGGACGCTGACACTTTGTAATTTCTTTTAATAATTGTTATCATGTTTCACTTATACAAACCTTTGAATGTTAATTAGGTGCAAATGTCAAAATGGTCGGATTTATAGCATCTATAACTAGCATCAGTGGAAATACCACATTGGAATAAATAGAGATTAATTGGTTTGACAAATAGCTGATACATTTACGATTGTGCTTTAACTGCATCAAAAATAAATACTGACATCTGATAGTTTCAGATACTTATGATTTAATCAAGCAAGTGATAATATCAACCTAGTGATATATCTAATCTGAATTTCTCACCCTTTTCATATATCATGGAGCATGAAATAGTGACCTATTCTAGCGGCTCATCCCTACCACTCACTAAATAGGAAGTCCCCCTCCCGAGTATATTATAATCTAACTCGAAGTCAACATCCGGATGTAGTGATACTGCGAACTGCTAGCACTTTTGTCAGCTCGAACCTAACAAAATTAGCTCGTCATGTCTAACACAATAAAGACACAGCCGCGTGTTTAGACATTGGAGGCATTGAAATGATGCAACAAAACAAATTTAAAACAGAAATCGCTGTTGGATTTGTGCTGTTTATGCATAACTCTAGTACGGTAAAAGTGACGCCACCCAAATTCACACTTGAATATTGATTTGTGGTAATACACATTGCGTTTAAGTTTCATAACATTTGGTTGAGGCAAACTTAAGTTAGAGAAAGGTAACCAATTTTGGGACGTACGGACGTACAGACGGACAAGGATGAAACTTAATACCCCTCCGCTACGGAAATAGTCCGATTTCTTTTGTTGAAATCTTTTTAAAAAATAATTCTCGATTTTTGTTCTAATACTAAATTAAATTAAGGGATTTGTCCATATGCATAAATTTTATGTATACCCTTTCCCGCTTTTCACTCTAGTAAAGGTGCAGCGTAATGATTGGCATGAATACTAAACAGATGAGGCCGTTACGATAACAAAAATACAAAAGGTCATTCAACCTTAGGTCATCGAAATACAAGGAAAGCTACGTCAGAGTATTTAATCTGTACATGCGTATAGGAATCAGGAAAAGTTTGTGATCGTGCCTTGTTCTTGTCTAACTTGGAAATTAATTAAACATATATATATTTTTCGTTTATATTAATTTTATATACAAGTATATAAAGTGTAAATTATATATATGTAAACAAGATTTAAGTAACAACATACAATGAAATACGGTATAAAAGGAAGCAGATGTTAAATGTATACAACAACGAGCTGCTTCAACTATTTGACGATACTATTTATCATATTATAGCTAAAACAGTCAAGTTACAGAATTATTTATTTTAAACTAATTTTTCATGTTTTGATTTGCTCTTAAATATTTTCATTTTTGACAGAAATTTTGACAGTTTTTACATATAATCATAGAAATGAAGTGTCGACACTTTACCGTGTGTTTACTGATTATCTTAACTACAATACTAGATTCGGTCGAATCGTCATGTTTGAAAACACGCAGAAAGACAAGCAAATTCAAAACTCAATGAAAAAATTGTCCTCATGTCTACTTCAAGAACTCTTTTCACTCATAGGCGGATTTAAGGGGGGGGAGGGCATCACCGTCACCTTCTTGAGATGCTTCATATACTGTTGAATCATCCACACTTTTTACCTATTCATCTCCAAACTTTTTCTAGGTAGGGCAACGCCTCCCCTTTTTTCAAATCCTGGATCTGCATCTCTTACTATACGTTACGGGTCTAATTATCTATTTGGTAACATATTAAAGCTTTAAAAAATAATTTGTTTACTGGTAAAACACTAACTGGCAAACGATGCAGATTCATGGTTAAAGTGTCCCCAATTGATAAAGTGAAGGGAGACGAACAATCGTATCTAAATATTCAAGATACATTCTTCCAACTGATTAGTTAGAATCAGTAACTACAACAAAAACTTGCATATTCATATATTATTTTCTTTTGTGTGAAAATGCAGTATTTCGGAATATCTTGTTTCTCTTTTTGTTATATTTTTCTATGAATGTAAAGCATTAATACATATGATGACATGTAAAACCTTGAAAAAATAGAACGACAAACGATCTGCGAACAAAAAACATTCCTTCACTTCTTTCATCCGTGGCTAACCATATTCTAACTAGTCGCATCGGTTTGGTGTAACGATAAAATCTGAAGTATAGTGAGAATATATAAGCAGCGTCCAAACTTTAAAAAAAAAACGCAACAATCTTTGCAGAGGTCCTCATTGTTCCTTTTGGTGGCATGTTGGAGGGTATTTTTTCTACTGCAGTCTAACATACTCGCCTTTACCAATGACAAACGAAATACTTGTAGAACCCAATGTGCCGTCAACAATTTGCTTTCAAATTTGCATGTACATGAAATATTTCCCACTGGACGTAAAACAAACAACAATAAATCATCAATCACATTATTAACTAATTAGGATAAGAAAATTAATGTATACATGATATACACATTTTTTTTTTTTGTATCTTTAATTCGGAAAAGAAAATCATAAAAAAGTACTATGTACAATTTTTTTTTCTTCTTATCCGAATTCGGATAACGACCAAGACGACTTAATATTGAATATAGATATACTTATCCGAATTTGGATAAGGATCGTCACATTGCATACTTAACTCTGTGAGGCAAGTCATGTATTCTTCTTATCCGAATTTGGATAAGAACAGTTATTGATCCTTGGTAATGTGTATTATGTATTCTATCCAAATTCGGATAACATTAGTTTCTCTCCTTATGTACATTATCTTAACGGTGATAATTCAATTATTTATTCTTCTTGTCCAAACTCAGATAATTAAATAACTACTGCAATTTTAACACATAATGTTTTATAAAAGAAAGAAATATGTCTAAATAGCTTATTGTATTGAGTTCATCTTAAAAAAATGTGTTGCCTACCAACATTCTTATTTCAGAAATCTCGCTTATCCGAAACACATATTAACTTGAGCATATGGAAATGCTCAAACCAATTCCGTTTGACAAAGTAATTGCCAATGTCGGCAATTCTTATAACCCAAGCACAGGAAAATTCACAGCGCCTGTATCTGGACTTTACAGTATATCCGTCTCTATCATGGGTCTTCATGGGAACTCAATACATGTTAAAATCCGTAAGAATGGTCAGGAACTTGCAAGACTTTGGACACATGGAGGAGGAAGAGGCGAAGTAGCATCTCATACCCTAAATCTTCCACTCAAACATGGAGACCAAATGTGGGCCAGTGGAACTCCCGGACATAAGATATACGCAAAGGAGCCTTATAACGTATTTTCAGGAATGTTGATTGCAAGTGGAAAATTCAATGAAACATAGTTAGCACATAGATCAATAAAATTATCTTTGAAATTCTCTTCATTATGACTATTATGCCCAAATTTCCTTCAGTTTTTTTTTTATCTCACTTGGACTTAACAGGAATAATACATCAAAATGCCTTTTAAAATACTCATTTTGTCGGATTAAACAGCTGATTGAACAAAACTTCATTAACAGCAACGCGTGTTTCTGAAATGACGTTGATCGGGTACACCTGACGCCAAAACGGTTTCTATTGTAATTGAAAAATAAACTGTCACAAATCGAGGTTTAGGTTTTTTTTTTTTTATTTCATTTTTAGTTTTAACTCCGGCATTTTAAAATCATGTTAATGATGTTACACTAAAACTTTTTGAATTGGAACATTTTGATATATATTTTTTTTCTTTTCAATATCAGTTTACTAAATATGTATACACTTTCCTTTTTCTTTTCCTACGGACATAGTAACACATGTAGACATATTGAATATGAATAAATTAATCCTTAACCCTATATATACAAACAATTCTAATATACCAGAAATTAAAATCAACACGCATGTATACACCGACTTCCTTTCCAATTTAATCTAAAAGTTTAAAGCAATAGTATGCACTTATAACACTTATAACCTGTAAGCGTACACAATTTATAATTTTGCTTAAACTACGTAGGTAACGGACGGAAGCAAATTTCATGAACATCTATTTATCAGCGAGTGAGCTAAAATGTGAAAACTGTGTTTATATAACATATAAACCAAAGTGTTACTTTTTATTTTAGATTTTGAAGTGACAATAATATTTGTGATTTATAATATCAATGTTAGACAGTCAGATCAATGGCATCTCGATATAACTTATTTTAGATTTAGGGATTTCAAATGAATGTTTTTAGGAAATTCGAAAGCAGAGCAAACTTTCAGATTACAATAATACATTTTCAACATGAAATATCACATTATCGTTTTTCTTTCTATATTCATAGATATAAGAAGATGTGGTATGAGTGCCAATGAGACAACTCTCCATCCAAGTCAAAATTTATAAATGTAAACCATTATAGGTCAAAGTACGGTCTTCAACACGGAGCCTAGGCTCACACCGAACAGTAAGCTATAAAGGGCCCCAAAAATTACTAGTGTAAAACCATTCAAACGGGAAAACCAACATGTTCATAATAAGGACTTTATTTTGATCCCAACGCTACTTGTATTTTTTTCTTTTCATTAAATGTTGACTCTATACCGAAAGCAATCGAGTTGCATCGAAAATACACAAATTAATATAAAAATTAGAAGATGTGGTATGATTGCTATGCAAAGAGACAACTCTCCAATAGAGACAAAATGACATAGAAGTTAAGTTTATATTCCGTTTTGGTTTTTGTAAGACTTAAAACAGCAATTTAAATTATTGCTACCAATATCTCCATTGCGCATAGTTTTCAAGCTGTTATTATTCTGGTATTAAAACGTGTTAATTTTGGTATTTCCCTCCTCAGTAGGATTATTTTCCACTGGTGTCAATTGATCAATGTGTCTGTTGGAAATTATGCAAACTCTTTCGTGCAGACGTTGTTTATTTCTGTTGATTAATATTGGCTGCACATTTCCGTTGGTATTGTTATTGGTATTGGTAATATGATCATTCCGATTGATTGTTGTCGTTTTCTCTTGAATGTCAGATGTTGCAATTTCTGTTTATTTTCTGCTAATAACAGTTATCCAATTTTCTCTCACAGACTTTTTAAAACGTGTTTCCGTTGATTTTCATTGTTCTTGCGTTTTAATGGTTGCAATTTTCACATGGTTATTTCTTCCCTTACCTTCAGAATCAGGACCGTCCAATTTACTGTTATTGTTCTAACCGACAAACTTTTCTTTATTAACATTTTCTTTGAAATCCGTTTGTACATTGTTTGTATCAAAATTGATCTCTCCCTCTCGAGCTTTTGTTTGAATGTTTTTTTACCTCAGTCTTTGTAATGTTTATTGGCTGTTGTACGACTTTGCTCCCAGCAGTGCTATAGAAAAACAGTCCATTAACGGGTGTTACACGGCCACTTTTCAGATGATACACGGACACTTTTAGTTGTTACACGGACACTTTTTGAATAGAATCACTCGTGCATGATCAGTGAGTTCAAGGGCACTTTAAATTTCAATTAGATTTGAACTCTTTGTTTCACCGACATATTTCCTGTCTTTTTATTAAAATGTTTACGTTGGCATCAATAACTATATTTTTCAAACAATTCCAGTATTTTACCATTCATATCAGTACACTAAGGGATTGACCATTTAACTTCAAAAGGGGGGTTATGGTTTTTTCCTAAAAAAATATTCTGATTCCCAATTTTATGAGAAAAAAATATATTGTGGTCAAGCAGATGACAAATAATGTTCTGATTCCTGATTTTCCCAATACCGTTTATAATAGTGCTAATTTCGAAAAAAAATATTTGGATGATAGCTTTGAAAAACTAAATAATTTTCTTACTCAGAAGAAAACATACCCCCCCTTTTGAAGCTAAATGGTCGGTCCGTAAATGTAATTTTTTTTCTTTCAATATGTGGACATGAATAGTATCCTGGATAATGCTGAAAGTAGAGAAATGCTGATACCGACGTTTATATTTAAATAAAAAGACAGGAAATATTTATAAAAAAATCAAATCTAATCAAAAGATAAAATCCTATCAACTCACCAATGCACGATTGATCCTATAAATGAAAAGTGTCCGTGTAATACATGTTCAAATAGGCAGCAAATCTTGAAGAAAATCATTCAACTTATGTCACCAATTTTGGACGGTAAGCTGCGATTGGATCATATTGTGACACGTGTTTAATCCTGATCAACACTATTAGAGACATATAAAAACCTATAATTAGATATCAGAAGATGTGGTATGAGTGCCAATGAGACAACTCTCCATCCAAGTCAAAATTTATAAAAGTAAACCATTATAGGTCAAAGTACGGTCTTCAACACGGAGCCTTGGCTCACACCGAACAGTAAGCTATAAAGGGTCCCAAAAATTACTAGTGTAAAACCATTCAAACGGGAAAACCAACGGTCTACAAAATAAATAATTTTGATGTTCATAGTATGAAGTGAAAAATTCATAGTTGTACCAAACACTTATTAAAGCGGGTATATAGACCAGATATAACCCTGAATAACATTAAGCAAGAATTTAAAAAAATCCAAAATATATGCCTATACATATCTAATAACAAGACAAAATCCATTATTTCATAGCATTTCATTTACTAATGAAATAGGAAATTCATTCTTTTATACATTTACATTTATTTTGATATTGAATTCATATATATATTGAATTCCTTTATATTGAATTCCTATATATTGAATTTCTATATTTGGGAGCAAACGTACGATTTTTTGATTTTTACGGGGAATGGGGAATGGAATGGCACATCATAGATATAGGAAGATGTGGTGTGAGTGCCAATGAGACAACTCTCCATCCAAATAACAATTTATAAAAGTAAACCATTATAGGTCAATGTACGGCCTTCAACACGGAGCCTTGGCTCACACCGAACAACAAGCTATAAAGGGCCCCAAAAGTACTAGTGTAAAACCATTCAAACGGTAAAACCAACGGTCTAGTATATTTAAAAACGAGAAACGAGAAACACGTATAAATTACATAAACAAACGACAACTACTGTACATCAGATTCCTGACTTAGGACAGGTGCAAACATTTGCAGCAGGATTAAACGTTTTAATGGTACCAAACCTTCTCCTTTTCTGAAACAATAGTATAACATCACAACATAGAAAACACACGATAAAACATCAATTGGAAGGCTTAACTCAATCAAAACGTAAATTAACACACTATGAAATAAATTCGATCTGTGAATGAATTTTTCAACAAAAAGGATCAAGCCTGTTTAGATAAAATTTATTTTAACCCCCAACCCCACCCACCCACCCCTTTTTCCGTTTTTCCCAAAATAAAAATCAAATGTTGGCTTGCTTACCTCTGAAATCTTTTTCATACATTACTTACTTGCGCAGTTGCATTTTAAAAGTCTCCAATGTGTACGACATTCATCTTTTACTTGACATGGTTCTTTTTTTATAAAATTATTAAAATCTTGAATTTCTTGAGAAAAAACTCTCGGCTGAAGGGAAGTGAAAAAAGTTTGTTTAAACTGTAACTTACATTAACTGGTATATGGCCATTTAAGTTTCTAATCTGTTTAATTTTGCTACCACTTCTAACTGCAAAATGTACTACTACTTTCTTGAAACGTCGTACAAGTCAGATACAAAACAAAGGTAACAAAGACACAGTCCGGAAACAAACTGACGTATAGTTTTCTGCACTTGTAGTCAGGTCAAGGTCCTCGGCTATCGCCTCGGACCTTCACCTGACTACTCGTGCAGAAAAACTATCCGGCAACGGTTGTTACCGGCCTGTGTCTTTGTTACCTTTGTATTACTAAGTTGAAGTTATCAGAGATATCAGAGACATCTGTTATTTCTTTTTGATAGGTGTAAACGAAGGAAATATTTGAACGATAAATAATTCTTGTTCGTACCTGTAACAAAAAGGGAATACAGTATAGTAACCACTACAATCACATGAAATCGTTGACAACAGCAGTTAAGTTAGTTCGTTGATGGTATACGAATATGCTAAAACAGTAATAAAAGAGCACTTTACCTTTATGTGATCGTTGAGCCCATTAACCATGTTAACATACCTATCCTGGATCTTCGGTTGTATTTGAGTAATAGACATCAAACTCTCAGGTAAATTGGCATTAAGATGACATATATTTTGTAACTTTTCTTTCGTTAGAAATCGTCTAATAACTTTCTCACGGAGAATGACCGAATTATTATTATGTTTGGAACTACATCTGTGTCGACATGTAAGTTTCATAAATTCTATTTATACAATTGATATTGCATCATTTTTGGCACTTTGCAAAATGGGGTCATTTGGTATATCAAATTGAACGTCTAAATGAGCTCTACTAAAAAATTAAAATTTTAAACCCCTTTTTCATCCCAGTGTGAAGGGTGGGGTCATTTAGTGCAAAAAAATCAAACTTCTCAGATGGTTAGGTTGGCGCATATCAAATGAAACTCCATAAAGCGTACATTTCAAATATCAAATTGACGTCCCCCAAAATAGGTTGGGTGGAGTCATTGAGTGCAAAAATAAATTGTCTTCTAGGGTAAGGTTGTCGTATATCAAATGAAAGGTCATAATGTGTACATTTCAAATATCAAATTCCTGTCCTCCAAAAATGAGTTGGAAGTGGTTATTAAAAAGTGCAAAAAAAATCAAAAATCAAACTTTGTAGAAGATGGTGTTGTTGCATAGCAAATGAAAGGTCATCAAGTCTACATTATAAATATCGTACTTCTGATCTCGAAAATTTAAGTGGATAGGAATATTGAGTGCGAAAAGTGAAAAGTTTCAGAAGATATGCTTGTCGCATATCAAATGAAAGTTCGTAAAGAGTGCATTACAAATATCAGACTTAGAAGGGAAACAAAGACCTTTCAATTGTTTTACAAACAATTGAGATACTAGTTGTATATACTTGTAGTTTTATAATTTTAACTTTGCTTTGCAAGTAAAATTATTTACACCAGAATGTTGTTAACTAAGGTAAAATTGCTGAAAGACCCCTCCTAAATTATAGAAATCTATCATTTAACATTAATCGTAATATTTTGGGGTGTAAATTAGATACATCTACTCGGACTAACGCCCTCATGGTGCATCTTAAACATTTCAGAACATCTTTAAATGTGTGTACGACCTAGACTGCATGTTTGGAGATATAAACTTAAATCATACATATGACTTATCTAAGGTGAATTATATTGGTACAATGTACATGAATGCAGTTGGAAGTTGTTGAGACCAAACATCCAGATTCATTCTATGAATTTTAAAGCTATGAAACACATATCTTATATATTTGTTTAATTTTAAAACTATTGTCCAACAACTCAACTACACTCCATTTCCTTACTCCATGTTTTCACTCCATGACTCCACACCAACACTCCAAAACTCCACCTCTCCACTCCAACAACCTTTTAGTACATGCCTGTTGTATTGGCGAGGCAAATATATATCTCTTTATATATACATAATTACACTAAATATCAGCAAACAATGTTAAATCTGCAAATTTGCGAAAGCAAATTTTTGTTCTTCCCTCGCCGGGATTCGAACTCATGCTATTGAGATATCGATACAACACCGCCTGTACTGTGTCCAGCACTCTAGACCACTCGGCCACCTGACTGAACTAAAAATTCAGCTTTCGGTTCCCTAGTGTTATCTTTCCTCGTCAGTAGAATCTAGTGTTGTAACACTGTACATGATATATTAGGCATGAAGATGGAATTGATTGCAGATTAGCTAAATTATCTATCGTAAAGGATCGTAAGATGCAGTCACAGAAATAATTATTTGATAAGTACGTCTAAACACGTGACAACTTTACGACAGAACCATCCATTGGATCACCAGTGAAGGTGATATACGGCTTAAATCTGCAAATTTGCGGAATCAATTTTGTTCTTCCTCGCCGGGATTCGAACTCATGCTATTGAGATATCGAGACAACACCGCCTGCACTGTGTCCAGCGCTCTAGACCACTCGGCCACCTAGACTGAACAAAAATTCAGCTTTCGGTTGCCTAGTGTTACCTTTCCTCGTCAGTAGAATCTAGAGTTGTAACACTGTACATGATATATTTGGCACGAAGATGGAATTGATTGCAGATTAGCTAAATTATCTATCGTAATGGATCGTAAGATGCAGTCACAGAAATATTATATAATAATATTTAATTAATTACGTCTCAACAAGTGACAACTCTACGACAGATCCATCCATTGACCTTTATATATATATATACACAAGACTGAGCTGGTTATAAGTTTTATTCTAATCTAAACTATATATACTGACGGACTTTAGAAACGCACCACTCGATTATTTTTTTTTTTCATTTTAAAATACACACTACGCATGAAATACTAAATCGAATATAAAGTTGATTCATTTCTTCATCGTGTAAGGTAAGTTTGAAATTCGAAAGTTTAATTGATTACGTCACGCTAAACGTTTAAATCATGTGGTATGCACTAAAATCCTGATTCTCTCTTCATTATTAGTCGTGTCAATCGTCAAAGGCAAAGACAGTTGTTCAAAATCCCTAGATGATTGACAGAAAGGTTAACCAATACTGTTGGTAATGTTTTTAGTCAAGTTTTCCCCCTTCTGATTTTGCCAATTTCCACCGATTTCAGTCTGTTTTTGCAGTAATGTGGTGTACACTGAAACCTTTAAAAACAATTCTACAGTGGATTATGTGGCATTTCAGAATACGAGAAACATTGCTGATGTAAATATGCCTGCTATGACATCCAACGACTGGGTAAAAAACTGACTTTGTAGCCGTTATACTGTGTAGCAAATGACGTTGCCTAATTTGATTGAAATGACGTGACGTTAAACTACAGGCTGACCGGGTCCATAGGTGGTGTTATGAACAGAAAATCGACTTTTTATTGTAGCCAACAAAAGACACAAATCAATAATAAAATTTAACAAGATTTATTATACACAAGTTTACAAGAAGTATTACATAAAAAGAAATGTCAACTTAAATGTCAAAATATATGTCCAATCTTTTATCTTTATCCGGAAATCTTCTCGGAATCCACAGAATATTATATCCAATTGGTCACAATCTAGTATGATGTAGTTTGTAAATAAAAGTGTCAATCCAACTGCTGAGAATCTTGATGTCTAACGATGTCTAAGTCTATCTATGTCTATGTCTAAATCTCTATATTCAACTAACTTTTGGGTCTGCATTTAAATACTCAAACGGAAACTTCTAGACAACGCTAGAAACATAAATTACGCATCTTTTGTTATGATCATTCTGGAAACGTTATGTAAGTGAAATAGAAAGTTCTAATCATTCCATGAGTATCAATGATTGTTCCTGTGAATTCTAAACTGCATAGTTGTAACACAATGTGTATAATTTTGTACACAATGTAAACATATGTAATAGGCCACACAAAACAAATAAGGCCTACTAAATAGATATGATAGTTACAATATCATAACACCTCCCCTAAAAAAAGTTTGAGTGTAACAAAAACTTTTCATGAATAGTATGTACAAAAATACATAGTATATACAAAGTATTTCAATAAGTTCTAGATAAAGCATCTGCTATTACATTATCTTTACCTTTAATATGTTTTACAATAACATCATATTCCTGTAACAATAAACTCCACCTAGTCAATCTCTGGTTCTTGTTTCTCATTTTATGTATGAAGGTGAGAGGATTATGATCAGTATAAACAAGAATAGGATGCACAGTGGGATTTAAATATACATCAAAATGTTGAAATGCAGACAACAGTGCAAAACACTCTTTTTCAATAGTTGAGTAATTTTTCTGATGCTTATCTAATTTCTTAGAAAAATATGATATAGGTTTTTCAACATTATCATCTGTTTCCTGATATAAAACAGCTCCAACTCCTACATCGCTTGCATCAACGGCAAGTTTAAATTGTTTTCAAAGTCTGGAGTGATC
>JAASAO010001645.1:0-36391 GCA_017311375.1 Mytilus coruscus | reverse complement strand
TTTTTATTACCAAACAGTGAGTTAATTGACATAATACTTGGTCTATGTAAACATTTATAATATAAAATTTACGTTTTTTTTTCAACTGAGAACAGCAATATAGATCATGAATTAAAATAAAATGCTCCAGGGCGCAGCTTGATACGACCGCAGAGGTCGAACCCTGAATAGTTGGGGCAAGTATGGACACAACATTCAAGCTTGATACAGCTCTGAATTTGGATTGTGATTAAATATTTGACACAGCATAGGTTTCTGACACAGAATGAATGTAATCTAAGAACTTAATTTTTTCAGCATAGGTTTCTGACACAGAATGAATGTAGTCTAAGAACTTAATTTTTTAATTTACCTATTATGGTCCAATATCCAAAATCTAAATACATGGTTAGATTCAGCATATAAAAACCCCAAGAGTTCAATTTTGATGAAATCAAACAAAAAGTTTAATTTTGGACCCTTTTAACCTCAATGTGGACAAAGTTGATAACCAGGCCCAAAATCAAAAATCTAAATACATGGTTAGATTCAGCATATCAAAGGACCCCATATATTCAATTTTGTTGAAATCAAACAAAGTCTAATTTTGGACCCCGATTTGGACCAACTTCAAAACTGGGCCCATAATCAAAAATCTAAATACATGTTTAGATTCAGCATATCAAAGAACCCTAAGAATTCAATTTTGTTAAAATCAAACTAAGTTTAATTTTGGACCCTTTGCACCTTAATGTAGACCAATTTGAAAACGGGACCAAAAATTAAGAATCTAAATACATGGTTAGATTCAGCATATCAAAGAACCCCATATATTCAATTTTGTTGAAATCAAACAAAGTTTAATTTTGGACCCGATTTGGACCAACTTGAAAACTGGGCCCATAATCAAAATCTAAATACATGTTTAGATTCTGCATATCAAAGAACCGAAGAATTCAATTTTGTTAAAATCAAACTAAGTTTAATTTTGGACCCTTTGGACCTTAATGTAGACCAATTTGAAAACAGGACCAAAATTAAGAATCTAAATAACGGTTAGATTCAGCATATCAAAGAACCCCATATATTCAATTTTTGTTGAAATCAAACAAAGTTTAATTTTGGACCCTGATTTGGACCAACTTAAAACTGGGCCCATAATCAAAAATCTAAATACATGTTTAGATTCAGCATATCAAAGAACCCTAAGAATTCAATTTTGTTAAAATCAAACTAAGTTTAATTTTGGACCCTTTGGACCTTAATGTACACCAATTTGAAAACGGGACCAAAAATTAAGAATCAAAATACACGGTTAGATTCAGCATATCAAAGAACCCCATATATTCAATTTTGTTGAAATCAAACAAAGTTTAATTTTGGACCCCGATTTGGACCAACTTCAAAACTGGGCTCATAATCAAAAATCTAAATACATGTTTAGATTCAGCATATCAAAGAACCCTAAGAATTCAGTTTTTGTTAAAATCAAACTAAGTTTAATTTTGGACCCTTTGGACCTTAATGTACACCAATTTGAAAACGGACCAAAAATTAAGAATCTAAATACACGGTTAGATTCAGCATATCAAAGAACCCCATATATTCAATTTTGTTGAAATCAAACAAAGTTTAATTTTGGACCCTGATTTGACCAACTTGAAAACTGGGCCCATAATCAAAAATCTAAATACATGTTTAGATTCAGCATATCAAAGAACCCTAAGAATTCAATTTTGTTAAAATCAAACTAAGTTTAATTTTGGACCCTTTGGACCTTAATGAAGACCAATTTGAAAACGGGACCAAAAATTAAGAATCTAAATACATGGTTAGATTCGCATATCAAAGAACCCCAATAATTCAATTTTGATGAAATCAAACAAAGTTTAATTTTGGACCCTTTGGACCTCAATGTGGACCAATTTAAAACGGGCCCAAAATCCAAAAACTTAATACACGGTTAGATTCAGCATATTAAAGAACCCCAAGAATTCAAGAATAAAACCCCATTGAAATTGGTCAAGAAATAAGCAATTTATACAAAGTATCTTCTTTTGCACAATACTGTGCAATTGAATATTTCTTGCAATTGCGCAATACTGTGCAACTGAATATTTCTTGCTATTGTGCAATACTGTACAATTGACAATATCTTGCTATTGTGCAATACTGTGCTATTGGATATTTCTTGCTATTGCACAATACTGTGCAATTGAAGATTTCTTGCTATTGCGCAATACTGTGCAATTGAAAATTTCTTGCTATTGCACAATACTTATTATATAATAATTTACACATCCTGTTTGGTGTGTATCTCCTGCCATATCATTATTATTTGCTTTTAAATATAAATCAGAAATAACCAACTTAAAATGGAAAATTTTAAAGAAAAAAAAAAGGAAAAAAAAAATCCCCCAATTTTTGAACCCCTTATGATTCATCACCCCAAACTCAATCCCAGCCTTCCCTTTGAGGTATGGTACCTTGCAGTACAATTTCAGAGATCCATACACTTGAACACAAGTTATTGTCTGGAAACTAGAAAATGCTTATTTTTGGCCCTTTTGGCCCCTAATTCCTAAACGTTTAGGGCAATTACCCCCAAACTCAATTCCAGCTTTCCTTTGTGATATGGAACCTTGTAGTACAATTTCAGAAAGATCCATACATTTACACACAGTTATTGTCCTGAAACTAGAAAATGCTTGTTTTTGCCCTTTTTGGCCCCTTATTCCTAAAATTTTGAGGCAATTACCCCAAAATCAATCCCAGCATTCCCTTTGTGATATGGAACCTTGTGGTACAATGTCAGAGAGATCCATACACTTACACACAAGTTATTGTCTGGAAGTTACAAAATGCTTATTTTGGCCCCTTTTGGCCCCTAATTCCTTAACTGTTGGTACAAAATGTACCATAACCCCAAAATCAATCCCAACCTTCCTCTTGTGGTATTGAACCTTATGGTAAAATTTCCTATAGATCCATTCACTTAAACTAAAGTTAGAGTGCGAAACCAATGTGTCTTCGGACGACGACGACGACGACGACGACGCCAACGTCATACCAATATACGACCACAAAAATTTTTGCGGTCGTATAAAAATTCATAACCTATATCACCGAGTTACATAAAGTACATTTCCTTTCATTGCGGCCAATGTTTTGTCATCTCCAAACAAAGCATGGTTACCTGCTCTGAATTTAAATAGAACTTAGGGATTTTTGTAAAGTAAACTGAATCAGAAAAAATATCACACTATCCCAAGTCGAAACCCTAAAACCCCAAGCTTCCCTGCTTTAAGAAGTTACTGGATTATGCCATGCAATGATGTAAATTTAAGTTAGTTGTCATTTATAACTAGTCATTAGGATTCCATTTTTCTATTTCTACGTGTTTCATATTTTTAAAAAAAGGTTTTGTATATGCAAGCATAGTTTTAGGGTCGAGGAGGGGGGTTTGATATACTGACGACAGAATATATAATATGAATAATGAACATTTTATTTCACAACCCTATTTACTGTGGCGTGCAATATCTTTATTATGTAATTGTAATTTGACTATTTTTGAAGTTACGGTCGTATCCGACATCATCCGAGCAATTTCATTCATATTTCCTATTTTGTTATCATTGCAAACACATAATAATGTAAATTAACAGATAGAAAAGGTGCACGGGGTTAGTCCAGAACTATTTGAGAGGAGACAGTTGGATTCAATATTTCGCGGAAATCTGTCAGTATTAAAGAGTCTTCGTTATCAATTTCAAAAATTTAAAGAAAGAACTTTATTAGAACTATTGCACAAAATTATAATATAAATAATATAAATAAATTTTATATGCACGTGTATAAGCTAGAATTGCCATGAGATAATCAAGTACACAATCCTGTACGTGATCAGTCCATTCAACTTTCGATCGGTTATTGCACGTGTTCTATTTTCGCAGGTGTGCTTGGGCGGGGCTTGAAAGTTTATTTAAGGTCGAAGGTGTGAACTGACCAATGACAATGATCGTTCCTTAACATGTTGTTCTAATAAAGTTTGTTTGACTGATTATGTCGCACGGCCTTTCGCTAAGCTCGGCTGCAGTTAAGTGTAATGGAATGATGGAAAAGGGTAGTATAACTATGGCCGTGCAAACTTTGTTTTGGGCCATAAAAAGCTGATTTTTTACTTTGCTTGTACTTATCTAGGGACCATGAAGACCTATAGCTATAAATTACGATTCTGCAGCTTAGGTACTACATGTAGCATCCAATAGATCTGTACACTTATTGCTATTTGAGTATCTCCAACACTTACACTGTTGATGTCATACAACAATCACTTTCGTTTGTTTGTGGCGTCAGACATTTTCTAATATTATACTTCACGTTAAAATGCCATATTTTGATTGGCTAATACAGTCAAAGATATAACTCTATAGGGTTATTACAGAAGATAACTTGCGTGTGTTATTACAGATACTTTCATGAGTTGTCTACTCTTTATTCCTTAAATTTTCTAAATCTGTAATAACATATGTTTGTTATTTGTAAAATTATTTCATTTATAGTGGGCTCTAGGGAACTCTTGAGACTTTGCGCAGAAACTAAATGCATAGCCTTGATAACTAATTTTTTAATTAAATTAATTCATTTTTGATTTACCATGGTAAATCAATGAGACGAGGCTATTAAGGGATAAACTTAGCTGTGATAACAAGGCTAGGTTATTAAAGGAATGTAACTTATTATATAAGACACTTGGGAATTACTGAGAAACTTGCGCAGAACCTCATTACATGCTCTGGTCATTATTTCTTACAATAAATTAAAATACATTGTAATTAAGCATGATGTATGTCTGAGCAAATGCTTTGAAGTGATATAGAGAAGCTGTGGTAACACCCTTTAGTTATTACAGGCATATTTTTTCAGTAATAACATATAGGTGTACTATGCAAAATTGGCAAACTATGAACTGTTATATCTTTCAATAGTTAAGTATACATATAGACAAAAGTAATTTTAATAGAACTTTTATACATTTTAACTAAACTAATGATGTATATCATGTATATTGTCCCTTTGAAACATGTAACATACATATGTTATCACAGTTCTATGATTTTTTAGTCCACAATAACAAATGTATGTTATTTTTCTGTAATAACCCTATAGAGTGAAACAATATTTTACATTGCAAAATAAATTGAAAGTAACAGAGTTCACTTGTTGATCCGATAAAATAACTCTTGGGTTAAGCATGTTAAGATTGGACAAATTACCGTTAAAACAACATTTTGTTTTAAGCCAGTTGATTTTTATATATTGAACAATTAATGAACCGGATATTGCTCACTGAGTAGGTCATAAAAGATACTAATTGTGGTAAAATCGTCTTTGTTGAAAAAACACACTCTATGACCTGACCGGACTATAATAAAAATACAAAATAAGTGTTTTATTCGTATTTTTATGCGTTGGTACGTTTTATTTCAAATGACAATGACATGGGACAAAAACATACAAGAATAATTATCTTATTTTGAATGATAATGTCACATTTTTATCTGTCAAAGAAAGGACATTTTAATACCGGGTTTTAAAGCACACAGGTGCAATCAAGATCGATTAAATGTACATAGGTAATAAATCTGGCTAATCCGATTATGTTGTCACGCGTCATTAATCTTCAGTACATCCAATGGGCAATAAACCAATTAACAGCCACGCGGTGTTGGGAGAGAATCTTTGGAGGAAATTGGGAGTATAATCCGTGATTTGTGGTGTCACACCGCTACACTCCGAAATCGGTGATTAGAGTTCGCGATTACACACTCTCTGTGCGTACTGTATATCCCTGACTGTAATACGAGGGTGATAATTTACTCTATCACTAGGCTGAGCAGGTGACAATTTCTTTGAATGTCACCCTCTCGTCCAGCCCAATCAAAAATCTACAATTTAAAGGATAATGAATTGAATGTACATCAAGTAATTAAAGACAATGCTTAAGTTCTTCTTTTTGTCTCAGATTAAATTTTTGACTGTAAAAAAAAAATTATCTTGCTTCCATTTTGTTGATTTTTCTAATACATGTACATGTACCTATAATGTTGTTATGTACGTGATGTCATAGAAAATACTTTTAAATAAAATTCATCTTTAAAGACCAAAATGATAGGACATTCAGTATAGTAGATTAAATAACACATAGCTGAGGCGTGATAGAGCAGATCAGAGGCAGATTTAGGGTGGGGGCCCAGGGCTCCCCCCTTTTGTGGAAAAATTTTGATTATATAGGGAATCACTGAAGCATGACTAGAGCGGGCCCCCTCTTCTGGATCCGCCACTGCAGATTGGTACCCCTCAGAACATTGTCAACCTTGGCTTCACCGTAATTATTCATTTATTTAAGATTACCATTATTACATATTTACAAAGTTTGTGTTGGTGTAAAGTAAAACATAAGTCGCTACAAATGTACATATGTAGCTTGGTACATGTAGGAGTAAAAACAATGATGATTTTAAATTAAAAAAAATAAGATAATTATTTAAAAGCTTGTGAATTTTAGCCATTTAGTTTAAACCTATTTATTTATCTTGGATTGGGAAACAATTGCAACTTACACATTACAACTACAATGTAATCAGGTAATATTAATACCTTTCCACTTTGCTGGTCCGAGTGCTGTTGTGTTTGGAATCTTCTGTTGCTCTTAAAACAAGTCTTGATGATGAATGACTTAATATTTGATCTTTATGACATTATTCATTTCTTTAAATTGAAAATAATTCACATTTTTATAATAGAAAACCGTTTTAGGTTTTAGAATTTCACTTTATTTTAAAACAATAAAAATAAACTTGTTTTATATATTTTTTATCGCATTACACTAACCATGCTAACTAAAGCACGATGAAAAAGTTATTCAACACAAAACTTTCATGAACATGTGCAAACGTGTAAGGTGCAAATGTGAAAGGGATGAACGTAAAAGTAAGCACATATGATTTTGCCCGAACAGACCCGGATTCATGGGAAGTTATGTATAACACATAACAGTTGACTTGCATATTTATTCCTGCCAAAAAACATCTATGATACAATCACTTGTGGTCATGAGTACATGTACATATCCTCCTTGTATGGGTTTTCATGTTATTAAGAATGCATTTTGACGTCACAATTTCCATTGTCAAAGCAAGCATACAGACTAGTACAAATTCAAATGAATCCAGGTCTGGCCCGAGAACACAGTTATCTGTAGTGCATTTCTTTTTAGACAATAAATTCAAATTAAAAAATTCGCACCTGCTCTATCTCAAAATATTTTTACAGTGTAGTGTACTACAATTGGGACAAATAATATCAAAATTATCATGATTATAGAAATTTCTACCAGCTCTAACTCAAAATAATGACAATTCTGTGTTAATTTGGGGTCTAAAATTCAATTTGACAGCTTCAGACGTACTAATTTTTACCTTTTTGACTGGACCAAATCACTACTTAACATAAAGATTCAGCACCCAAATTTTTTTAACATGTAATTTCATCCCCTTACTTAATATTTCATGCATTAAATATCAAGAAATACATTGGGAAAGTGTAACACCAAAAAAATGCAAGTTATACACTGTTCACACTAGGGCATTAAGGGACTACATTCGTAGAAAACGAAAACCAAAGGACGATAACTGTGTCCTTGGACCTAATAGTACAGAAAGACTTGACCAATCTTAATAAAACTTTGCAGGACCTAAGCTTAGTGAATTATGAGATAGTTGGCCAAGTTTAATGGCCATAGGACATATATTATAGAAACTAGGGTCATTTTAGTATTGACATTTGGATGTTCATTTCTGACGTTTAAAGAGGTACTAAACGCTAGAATCATGTTCGTCTTATTCTAGAGTACGTAATTAATGTTTAAGAATGCAAAACCCGATAAAATTTCATCTTGTAATTATCGAGATATTTGCAAATTACTGTCAGTTTGTCATTTGAACACCTGAACGATTTAGTAAAACACGCCACTACAACTCACTACTTATACCCAACGGAAGTGACGCACAGTGGGTCACCCTGATCAAATACGTGTGTTATATCGTATGTAAACAGATCACGGCTTGCTTAAGTAAAATAACAATTTTGATATATATCGGTGACAATTATTACATCGAGAATATTGTTATACATTAATCGAGGCTTGATAATTGCATAAATATTTTAAACAAATGTTTATCATAAGAAAAGTATTGAAAAACCAAAAGCACAACTTGCCAGAATATTCATCATGTTGAATATGGACGGTATTTGGAAGAAGACAAATCAACCTTTTTTCTATAAAATATTAACATGTGCATCCTTAAGTGACGGTAGAAGCAGAAGTAGAACCGTGCATGTTGTTTTCCATGGCGAAAAACGGCATTCAAAATAGGACACTCCCGACACGTGCTTCCAAAAGACGACGGAGGGCGTAACTTGTTGATTTGTTAAATTAAACTATGTGGGTTTTTCTGAGCTACAAAACAATAAAAATTCTCTAACTTACTTAGTTACCGAAGGACTTTAGTGACAGCAGCATTTCAAAATTATATAAGTTTATAATCCAGATAATGTGGAGAATTGAGTACTGTCAGTCACAGTAATCTGCTTGACTGGTTTAGCAAAAACCTGAATATGTATTGATTAAGCTATTTTCATTAAAAATAAAATACCGAATAGACCTGTAATTAACCTATACGAGATTTACACATCAAACAAAATTTTTAAATCGACTGAAATCAGTATAAGTATATATGATGGTCATAGTCCTTGGACCTTATGTAAAAACAATGTTATATTTGTCATATATATACTAACGTTTTATCAGACATCAGCATCACGAGCATAGTCCTACCTACGGACGAATGTAGGATAGAAAATCACAGTACAAAATTCACAATTCAGTTATTAGTTTATTTATTTTTTTTTTTATTAGAAGATATTTGTCAAAATATTTTTGTATTTTCTCTAGAACTTTTATATATATGGCAGCTATGTAAACCAAATTTATTCTGAAAAAAAAAACAAAAAAAAAATGAAAAAATAATTGTAAAGATAACAATTTGTTAAAGTGGCTTGGTACTTAAATGGTTTCATTGTGACATAGTGCAAGTAAATTTATCCTTTTCATGCATAAAATTTGACATCTATTCATTACTCAAGGTTTAAATGAACTATTTCATAAATTGAAAAAGGAATATATGCAAGTAACCTAAAAATTGTCGAAATTTTTCCTATGTTTTCAAACAAAACTAAACAAATAGTATGTGTGACTTTTGTACTAACACATTTGTTACTTTCTGTCCTGTAACTTTCAGTACGTTTGCCACAGAGACAAATTAAACAATTATAATCTATGTCTGTGTCCTAAATCACAGGCCTATTTTATATGTAAATATATATTAATTTTTTTTTTTGTTATTAGAAAATAAGATATAAACCCTATTTCGTAGAAATATAAGAGCAATAAATTATTACATAGGTTAAGATATCTAAGAGCATTTAAAACTAGAACAAAACCACTGATATAAATTTTTAGAAAAGGGTGTGCATTCCCAAATTACTTGTGTCCTAAATCCTAAATGTTTCTTTTTAATAAAAAAAAAAATATACCATACTGCTTTTAAAATATTGACCTTTTCTTTCATTTGAAATTTAAGCAATGACAAATAGATAACCAAACAAGAAAAATATTAATCCTCTCGATCTGGTAATTAAAACTGTCCGTACTTTGACACTACTGATAAGTAAACATCCTGTAAGGTTATAAAGATCAAACACTATATAGCTATTATCCCTCCACTCAGGTAATTAACAACATGGCCATGTAGAAATGCCACCTGTTGTTTATAAAGTGATAAACTTTATAGTTTGATAATTAACATTATTAAAAAGGAATTGCATATACCCAGTTTTTTAACTTGCCAGTAATTATTTTTATTACATGGATCAGACGCCTCTACCGCTCTCTACCGTCATATCTTGTCAAGATATTATGCAACTTTACGTACATGTAAATATAAACCATATTTTTCTCGACTCAATAATTTTTTAATTAATAGCTAGAATATAATATATTGACCGTCAATTTGTCTCAGTTCTACGATCAGGAACATTGTTTTCAGTTGGAAACTCAATGTTGAATCACCCCAACCCCATACCCCTTTTTATATTGAAACACGTTATAAATACACTTCCCTTCTGAAATCTGAAACATATTTTGTTTCTTTTGACAAATTGGTCATAATGAAGAATGAACCTTGAAGGGGTAGCGAAATTCATTGGCAGTGCTTTAAATCAACGATCAGAAGAAAGTTCATTTATTAAAACAACGCTCAGATAAGCCGAAGAGGTGACCCACAGTGCGTCACTTCCGGTAGATTTGGTTTTAGTGCTGTTTCGGAAGTAGCGTTGATTGGATTTTCCTAAGGTAAAAATAGTTGAACTTTACACGCTATTATCTCTGTTATTAGTGGACCAAATTGCATCGGTTTTTGCATTTTTATCAATTATTTCGAACTTTTAGATAAGAATTACTTGTTATGTGCGTTTCAGTACCTCTTTAAATCAAATATTTTCAACTGTCAAGATTTTGGCCTAAAAATTTAAATATTGCAAAATTTGCTTTTAAATGCTCTTGATTATATTATAATAAGTATTAAAAGCATCTGGACACTCATTTTATTCATCAGATTTATTACAATTATTCCAAAGTCAATTTGAGCCTATGAGCCTATGCCTGAAAATAAGAGATTTTTGAATTAAGGGAAGCCTTACATAAACGCATTTTTTTCAACCAATTTGAAGTTTTGGAAGTTTTTTAACCATAAATTATTCTTCCATATATATTAAATGTACTTTAAATGTAGAGAAAAGTTACAAAAAGCATACCACATGAGTATAAAATGGTCTTAGGCCATGTAATACTGAGAATTATTAGAGTCCATTTAGGCCATAGCCCATACATGCCATATTTACATATAAAGATGCACGCAGAAGCTATAAGAAATGAAAATTTGTTACTTTTTGCTGATTTCTATGCTAAGGTGTCATGATACAAGAAGTCTAATTGTAAAGGACTCTTGTATTTAACTTTTGCAGACAGTATGGTCTGATGAAACAGTTTTTCACTTTTCAATGGAAAACTTGCATGTAGTTTTGTCTCAAATGGCATATATTTGAACCACTTACTATCCTAAAGAAGAAAATTATGGTAGCATATGAAATCAATAAGGTGTACTGATCATTGTAAAGTGCTTTTTTTAACAGATTTAGTGAAATATTTGTGATGGACTATAGATTTTATGTACAAAGCTCTTCACATTTCACATACATCAAACAGGCCGTTTAACCAGGGCCATAAATACAAAATATTCTCCACATTTTTTCTGTGATAATCTACTTTTCTCTAAATTCAGAGTTCACAAATGGTTAATAAAATTTGATTTAAGCATACATGTAGAAACACAAATATCAGGAACTAAAAAGCTGTCAGATAGAAAGTCAGCATGCCTCTTAGGCATAAAATGCTTATTTTAGCCGTATAATGCCAAAAGGGACATTTAACACAATTTCTGTCAACCAAAGAAGTAAATCCTTTACTTTTACTGAGTTTGACAAATTGAAACCAACAAACCATTCAGGAAAGTTGCCAAAGTACTGAATCTACATTTACGGAATCCATCTCTTAGGCCAAAAAAATTTATGTCTGTTTAAGGTTACATGCTTAAAAAAAATAGGGTAGGTAGGTCAGTCAGGGTACTACTTGTACAAGTTAATTTTATTTACTTGAAGAAGTAAAAAATATACACATATAAGTAAATAAATAACGTTTGAATAATCTCCCTTAATTTTCTCAAAAATTACTTGTATAAGTAAATTTTCTTACAATCCCACAAAATCCTCAAGTTTTGAGATGTAAAATCATGCCTTTAATGATTTTTCCCAGGTTTGCTCAAATTTTTTATTAAAGTTTAATGTTTCATCTCATTAATTCAACAAAGAAACTGATTGAGCAAAGATCTTGTATATTTGTGCAAGGCCTTCAAAATTGCTCCTTTGGGGCTTGTAAATGAGCAGTGTTATGAACATATCAGACAAATGGGATTTTCATTGTTCATGAAATTACACTTAAATGATTAGTAAAGACATCTGCAAAGGGTACACAATTTAAAATTCTATTAGAGCAAAGAAATCTTAAGAATTCAAGAAAAGAAGAAAGGATGACTTTTTACTTATACAAGTAAAAAATCTGAATGTCTAAGGAACATACTTTTGTAACTAAGACAATTTTTTTTACCTATACAAGTAAATAAAATTCACTTGTATAAGTATCCTACAAATTTACTTATATGTGTATATTTTTTTTACTTCTTCAAGTAAATAAAATTACTTGAATAAGTAGTACCCTGACTGTAGGTCGGTATTTCCATTTTATTTTATTTTTCATTTTATTTTTCTGACATAATTTTGTGTCATGCCGTTTAAATCTTGTCGTGGTCCGAGTTGTTCATGGGCCCAGTTTATCTGAATTTTTAATGATTGGATTATTTCCCTTTCTTATTGGTTGGAAAAAATGGTGGCAAATTTAAAGTAGTTATTTCATCATGAGTCGGAATTTCCTTAAAACAGCTATCATATTCACGATTGTGAACATTGGGATATATCAGACAATTAATTTATATTATTGGCAACACTAACTTCACTTTTGACACGAGTACAGTTTATTTTTCACTTTACGACGGAAATAAAATGACTTAGGGTCGGCTCAAAAATAGGGACGGTCAGGTAACCGTAAACAGACATATAATATTTTTTTACCTTAGGCTCGAGAACACAGTTATTTCGTAGTGCATTTCTTTAAGACAATAAATTCAAATTAAAAAAATCGCACCTGCTCTATCTCAAAAAGATTTTTACAGTGTAGTGTACTACAATTGGGACAAATAATATCAAAATTATAGAAACTTCTACCAGCTCTAACTCAAAATATTGACAATTCTGTGTTAATTTGGGGGTCTAAAATTCAGTTTGACAGCTTCAGACGTACTAATTTTTTACCTTTTTTAACTGGACCAAATCACAACTTAACATGCTTAACATTAAGATTCAGCACCCAAATTTTTTTAACATGTAATTTCATCCCCTTACTTAATATTTCGATTTCATGCATTAAATATCAAGAAATACATTGGGAAGGTGTAACACCAAAAAAATGCAAGTTATACACTGTTCACACTAGGGACTATATTTGTAGACAATGAAAACCAAAGGACGATAACTGTGTCCTTGGACCGTCTGTTCGCTCTAGTACCTGTTTGCTCTAATACCTGTTTGCCAAGGGTCCATTTGCCCTGATTTTTTTATTTCTTATTGTTGTATAGTTGTAGAATGTTTATTACTTGATCAGAATATGTTAAAGTTTGTTGAAAATTCACTGAATATTTGTATTGTCCCAACCGATTTATTATTTGCCCTTTGATTTGCATAGTAGCAGTGGGGTAAGTCACATGAGTAAGTTTTGAAAAAGCAGGTTAAATTTCTAAAGTACATGTAGCAGGTTAGTAAATGCCGTCCCAATCAACGAGCTTACTAGTCAACTATTCAACACATAAAAAAACGTTGTCAGAATCCCAATTCCTTTTGAAACAATAAAAAAGAAATATTTATAGCAATACACTAACCAAAACATGATTAAGATTTTATCAACACATTAAAAATGTTGTCAGAATCTCTTTATTTAGAAACAATTAAAAAATATATATATATATAGAGAAATACACTTACCTACACATGATTAAGATTTATTCAACACATTAAAAAACAATGAAAAAAAATGTTTATAGCAATACATTTACCATGACACAAAAAAAATCTTGTTGAATCTCACTTTATTTACATTTATGTAGAAACAATGAAAAAATATATATATTTATAGCAGGGTTCACCACAGAATGAAAATCAAGGGTGGGGGAGAAAGTTCATCAAATCAGAGATTTTGTGTTGCGTTGTTGAATCGATTCCTAGTGCACAACTTATTAATTATATGCCACCACACTTGTAGGAACATATTAAACAGGAGAGTAAACACCTGATGTGGCTTCCCAGATTGCAGGAATATTCTGAAAATTTTATCTTAATTGTCTTATGGAAAACTACATGGTAAAAGGTCTAATAAGATACAGAAATTAATAACAAAAAATATTGTCACAGAATTTTAGTCATTTCAACCAAATTAAGCCTATTTAGCAGTTTATAAAATCATATGTGTTATGTAGAATTTTATTAAATTAAGTCCCTCTTTTCCAATACAATTATGTAAAGGAATTATATGTCATTCAGTTTTACTCTTTTCTTACTTTAAAAGAGTTTTCAGATAAGGAAACTCCTATCCCAGATCTCACTGTCTAAAAATAACCAGATGATGATGGGAGTTTTAACGACCTTGACTGGCTACAAATAACCAGACAATGTTTGTCTGTTATTTAGGTACAATGTATTCCCAGTATTTTCCCGCCAAAAGAGATCATGTGACATTGTTGTCAACAAAAGGACCATGTGGTCAGGGAATTCATTTGTTTTCTGGATTACTGCTTTTATTAATCTAGTTAGGATATCAACATTCCATTTAAGGTATAGTCAAACATATGCATTTATAAAATAACTGTAGTTTGTTAACAAGTTTTACTTTTCAAATGAAAGAAACTGGGTCATGATCGTTCATTGGTTGTTACCTTGTTCAACCACACGAGACCATGTAAATAATATAATCAGCTGTCAGTGTACATCCCTTGAGGCAATTAACAATAATTAGACTTCTTAATTGCCACTGACATGATAATTGGATTAGGGATATCTGAAATTTAACTTCTATCTATTGAATTTTCAAGTGTGGCGGACAATAAAATAAGCGTGGCGCTGGGAATTTTAACATGGCGCTAGAAATTTTAGCGTGGCGCACCGCCATGCTTAAATAGGTTGTGGTGATCCCTGTATAGCAATACTCTTACTAAAACTCGTTTACAAATTATTAAACACAAAACCAATAAAAATTGGGCGCAAACGTGTAGGGTGCGGACGGACTCTGGGTGCTAACGTGTAGGGTGTGAATGTGCATGGGGCGAACGGACCCGGATTCGTTGATTGCTAGTGAATATGGTTGAACTGAAAGAATCCAAAGATTAATTTGAATGATCACTTGAATTATTTAGTTTGTGGATAGTAACTAGTGTTGTTCCGATGATCGGAATAAGTCGAAATCAGTTGGTTGGGCTTGGCGATGTCGATAATCGATTGGAATTTTGTTCAATCGATTGTCGTTATAGTTTTCGGACTTTTAGCATATCAACCTCCGGTCCGTTTCCGGTTTGCATTTTACATGCAGTCAAACAAATTGTAAAGAAAAATATCAGTAGATGACAATAACAATGTCAAACATCCTATGATCAAAGACATAAGCAATTTCTTTCTGTACAAATGTGGTAAAAGCATTGACTTTGCAGATTGGTAATATGTTATTTAAAATAAATAACTTTTTATGAAATACTTTCTTTCACTTCCGGTACTTGTTACTCAAGCGAACTTCAAATCATTCTGATTTTCGATAAAATAAATTCGGATTCGGATTCGACCCGGAACTTGTTAATTATTGGTAATATTAATTATGTGGAAAACAAAGGCCCCGGATTGGTGTAATTTTAATCAACACCATTGTCCTACATGTATATTAGTTATATATAAAGTTGAATTCTTTGGTTCGTCGTTTTCCCTCATGCCGCTAACAAATTGGACCTCGTTATTTTAGTATTATAGATATGTTTAATCTGAATCTATATTCTAATTGATTCACTGTTTTAATTGCTTGATAAAATATGAAAAGGAAACTAAAGATCAAACATGAACATTTAAGACTCTGCAATGCTATGGAATATACGCATTAGACTTGTGCAATGTGGCTGAATGCATGATTTCATATACAAAAAGAGCAAGGTATAATGATGCGATTATAACCGATAGTCGGTTGGTTGCTGTCAACCGATAGTAATAGATAATCGGTTGGTAATTTCAACCGATTATCCAACACTAATAGTAACCCCCCTATTGCAGATACAAGTGCATGTGGCCTTGTTGGTCAGCCTGTACGAAAACATATGATTATGATCTGACCACAATGTTTTTTGTGTTTCTTTTATCGTACATATCAGTGCGGCACAACCATCCAAATGGACAATACTTACGACAACACAAGTACATGTAGATGTATTCTTAGACATCTGTCTAGATTCTCTATACTACTCTCATTATTGCATGTTATTGTATCAGCTATTTATATTCTGTGAACAACAGTTTTCGCAGTGAAAACGAGGTTCTCTCATCTGGAACCTAGACTGGTAGCATCTATTCTGCACGCGAGTCTTTGAAATGGTGTTGGGTACCAGATAATAATATATGTAATAGAAAAACCATAGTCGGAAAACTTGTGTTAATTTTTCGGTTTTTCCTCTGTTTACTTTTTGCATTCACTTGACACTATTTACAATGATTTATGTGAGTAAGAGTTATCAATAAACTACATTTAATCATTTATTTATTTTGTTAAAAAGACTTGTAACTGATATCTATGTATATTATATGTATGAGTGTATGTTCGTTTGTTTTTGTTTATTTGTCACAAACAATTTGAAACATGTTTAAACAGGAACATATATATTGATATTAGATATACTGTTCCCATGTTTAAATTAGTTTATTTGACAATAAAGATTATTATTATTTTACGATAAAATTGTAAAACTAAAACAAAAAAATGCATGTTTCATTCGAATGTTGTGACATTTTAATAAACATTTTAACTTACATTTCAAATGTTCTTTTCAAATGGCACTGCTAATTCATGTATATTATATGTATGAGTGTATGTTCGTTTGTTTTGTTTATTTGTCACAAACAATTTGAAACATGTTTAAACAGGAACATATATATTGATATTAGATATACTGTTCCCATGTTTAAATTAGTTTATTTGACAATAAAGATTATTATTATTTTACGTATAAAATTGTAAAACTAAAACAAAAAAATGCATGTTTCATTCGAATGTTGTGACATTTTAATAAACATTTTAACTTACATTTCAAATGTTCTTTTCAAATGGCACTGCTAATTCTTATCTTTTCATATAAATAAATATAGCTGTAAAAAATTGTTTGAAAAATATGCTAAAATTAAATGCATGTAATGGAAAACTGTATATATATCTCTTTATGTTTAATAATGATTTATACAGCATCAGGAGTAAGGGATAGTTCAATTATTTATTGCAGTTTCATTAATCCATTTGTCGATATGAACAGTGGAAAATTTTTATGTAGCTAAAGATATGATGTGTCAGTGAATCCATAATAATAGGACAACTGTGATACACCATGTACACAGGCACTTAAATTGTCTCAGAATTTTTTTTAAAAATTTTCCCCTATATAAATGTACTTTAGGAAAAAAAATTCTGAGACAAGTGCCTGTGCTGTGTTAACATGCATTTATTACCAAGAGTAAACATGTATTTACTTCTATTCAAAAAATAGAACACATGGCAAAAGGGGAAGGAGGGGGTTACTGACTATTCTTTCAAGTATAACTGTGCAAACAGCACTTGCCAAATCATACCCTGTTCTAACCAGAAAACATTGAAAACATACCCTGTTCTAAACAGAAATATTGAAAAAATACCCTGTTCTAGAAACGTTCTAGACTATCTTTTAAACAGCTAAATAAGCTATCCTGTTCTAGCCAAAGACTTTGTTTAAAAAGACCCTGTTCTCACCAGCAGGGCATGAAAAGCGACCCTGTTCAAACCAGAAGGACATGAAAATGGGACCTGTTCTAACCAGCAGGGCATGAAAAGGCTACACTGTTTTGCAGCACACTCATACCACTAGAAATATAGGAAGTAACCCCCCGGGCATGGCAATCATGCATGGCTTTAAATGCCCTTTTGGTGTTAATGCTGAGGTAAACGTGAAAGTAAACCACTGCTTAAAGTTACTTGATATGTACACTTAAATTTTTAAAGCTTTATCACAATTTTGCCTTGTGTTAACTTACTTGCTCCATTTAAAGATATCCATGTTTAGGCCAAATACAATAGTATTTGTGGTAACATCTAAAAAAAAGTTAGGGTGAGTAGGTAGTTTTTTTAACTTCTTATTTTATGTTTTTTTTTACAGTGAGTCTATGGAGCAACTTTCGGACTTTAACAGTGCATATAAATGAAAATGACAAAAAAAATCTATAGGGTAGGCTATTATTAAGACTAAAAGTAGGGTAACTGGAACCACACATATATCTTTATTTAGCCTTATGGTACATTGTATTTCATTTTTTAAATATCTTTTCAAGAAAATATGATTGAAACAGATACATTTATTTCAAAATTCTTGTAATGTTTTAGTCTTTTCCTTTTTGCCATAGTATTGTCAGTTTTTTTACTAATAAGTTTGAATGTCACTTTGATATCTTTCGCCTCTCATTGACTACATTTATAGACATGATAGATGAAAATTAATCGAATTAATTGGAGAAATTTGCTAGTCATCTAGTGTTATAGTTTCAAGGGTTTTGCAGTAGTAACCATGGTTACAATGATTATTTTGTTTTGAACATAATCAGTTTAATTCAGCGTTCAGATAACAAAGTCATTGGGCTGGATTATAAAGACCAACGGTTGCATACATATTCTGGTCGAATGGGACAATTTGACCATTTTTGTAGATGAAAAATTGAACCAATTGAATAAATTTGCAGGTTTGAAAGTGGTTCAGGGTTGGAAAAAAGCTTTTTGCAGTAGTTACATGTACCATTATTATTTTTCATTGAACAGTATCTGTTTCCTTAAAAAAAACCAAATGCATTGGATTGAATTATAAGGACAGAGGGATGCAAAGATAGGGCAGAAAAGGGGTGGGGTGGGAGAAAGAGCTGGTGGCTGCTGACCCCTCTATTTTTCTTTTTACGACGACTCCGAAAAGGTTTATGAAGAACCTGAAAATTTCTTCAAACCATAACATCCACGATGGAATGATTGTTTGTGAACATATTAGCCTCTAGTGTACATTGTAGGAGGCTGTGGATTTGAACCCCAGCCAGTTAAAGAACGAAGAAAAACCAAAGGCTGTAATTCTCGTGAATACTGCTTCGTGCTAAGCACATGACATTTACATGATTTAGGAGTAAAACAAAGACTGATCGAGTCGGAGTCAGAATAATGCGTCGGGAATATTGTTCTTTGAAACAACAATTCCAGATTACTAGTCACCTCAGTACTACAATTCAATTGAATTAGCCCATTCAAATACATTTCGCTTCCACCAGGGACTTTCTACACTAAAGTCCCTGCTTTCACCTTACTATTTGCATGATATGCTTGTCAATTATCAAATACAATTCATATTTTTTTTTATTTAGACAGAGACATTTATAGATCTAGAGAACATTGTCATGGTTGTTTCAGATTTGTGTTCGACATTTTGCGATTATATTTTCTTAATAAGAAAATGTCATGAATATAAAAGATTAGACAACGATCTCAAAATTATTTCTAAATCTTTTACATTTTGTATACAATCATTTCTATCTTACAATACAAAGTTATTTACCTCGCTAGCATTTGTTTGGTATATATATATATAATAACAATGAGTCCTCTTTCGATGTAAACAATCGCCATACTGTTTTATCCTGTGACGTGTTGGAAATCCCAGACGATATTTACGTAGCACTTTTATATATGTATCATATTACTGATCACTTTAACCTCGAATGTAGCTACAGATGAGCACCTTATCTACTTCTTTGATCATGACGTCACATAATCTATATATATCGGGAGACTTAATCTACCATTCTACCTACGTGTCACGTGATCATTTGGTGCCTTTATATCCCAAATCTATGTTCTTGAGATATTCTTGAAGTAAAGTACCCAATTAATTTAGGTCAAAGATAAGGTCGCCACTTTTAAATCCATATAAGGAGGTGATTGGTATATATCATATAATAATTCCATTTGATTGGAGATTTTTCATTTTAAGTAACTACCGGTAAATATTATTCAAAATTATCCAAGAAGTTAGTCAATGCATCGTATATTATGCAAGTAATCATGAAAATATGGATGATGACCTTAAGTCTTATCATATCTACAGGTGACTTTCCTATGCCGAGATAGCTATATATATATATATATATATCTATAATTTTTATTATTCCTGGCCGGGATTCGACATCATGGTACTGAGATATCGTGGCACCAAATCGCCTTCCATCTTCTTCTTTTAATCCATAAGGCATGAAGATGAAATTGTTACAGATCAGCTGAATTATTTATTGATATTACAGCCGATCTGTAACAATTCCATCTTCATGCCTTATATATCATGTAATGTGTTACGACACTAGATTAAAACTGACGAGGAAAGGTAACACCCGGCCACCGTAAGCCTTATTATGTAGAGCCTAGGTGGTCGAGTGGTCTAGCGCGTTGGGCACAGTGCAAGGCGATTTGGTGCCACGATATCTCAGTAGCATGAGTTCGAATCCCTGCCAGGGAAGAACAAAAAAATTTGATAACGCAAATGTACAGATCTAACATTGTTGGGCTGTTATTTAGACGAATTATATATACAGAATGTGCTTTCGGCCTTGTATCACCATCACTGGTGATCCGATGGATAAAATCTGTTGTAGAGTCGTCACTGGTTCAGACGTACTTATAATATAATTATTTCTGTGACTGCATCTTACATTAATTTGTAGGATCCTTTACAATAGATAATTCAGCTGATCTGTAACAATTCCATCTTCATGTCTTATATATCATGTAATGTGTTACGACACTAGATTAAAACTGACGAGGAAAGGTAACACCCGTTCACCGAAAGCTTTATTATGTAGAGTCTAGGTGGTCGAGTGGTCTAGCGTGTCGGGCACAGTGCAAGGTGATTTGGTGCCACGATATCTTAGTAGCATAAGTTCTAATCTCGGCCAGGGAAGAACAAAAAATTTACTAACGCAAATTTACAGATCTAACATTGTTGGGCTTAGACGAATTGTATTATATAGATATATATATTTATTTATTTATCCGATGATCATGCTTAAGTTTCAATAGGTATTGTTCCATTATAAATGTGGTTAAAAATTTAAAGACCCCCTCCCCACCACTGACTCAAAAAATTGTTTATATCTGCAAATATTTTTATTGAATGAACTGTTTTTGAAGTACATGTATACTGATTGGATAACATGATTTATCTATGAGTTGTAATTGGCTTGAATTAACTTTCATTATCTATGAGTAGTCTTATATCGGAGCTGTGTGTTTATTGTTTGTATTTCGGTTGTTTTTGTGACTCGTTTTAGTTAAGTTAATAGCAACTGTATTCTCGTGTTGTGCTGTTACACCTCTGTCTCAAGTTAGATAATAATTGAGTGCTCGCAAACAACATGTTTAACCACGCCATATTCTTTATGTGTCTCTCACAAGTCAGGAGCATGCATTTCAGCGGTAGTCGTTATTTACGTCTGTCACATCTGTTTTTCCTAAATTGTTTTGTTATAAATAAAGCCATTATTATTCAGGGTTGATTTCTTTTACATTTTCCATTTCGAGGTCTTTTTTAACCGACTATCCTATTTGAGTTTTTCTCATTGTTGAAAGCGGTATAGTAGCCTGTTATTGGTTATATCAAATTCATTTGATCTCTGGTGGATAATGATTTCTTTTGCAATCATACCACGTTTCCTGAAGTCGTTGTTTGACAGTATATTAACAAAACGTAAGTTTATATATGGGTGTACATACTTTCTGATAGGGTAAATGATATAATTTTGTTTATTTTTTATCTCAGAAAAAATATACAATTTTTGGCAAAATTCAGTAAATCTAAAATATCCAAGGCATCATTTTTCGTTACAAAATTAAAATATCGTATTAAATTGAATTACCAAAATTCACACTACAGAAGTTTTGTTTTTATAACACAAACTTTAAAACATGTAATCCAAATATTGGCCGTTTTCAAACATATATAATGTTAGAGCTATAAAGACAACCCCTTTTGCCAATTTCCTATCTCGCATGAGGCGGCAAAGGACGGAATTGAGGTGCCGTCGATAGTACAGATGGACGAAACTTGGTTGCGTATTGGGGATCTTATGTGTGATATAATTCGAAGTTGATGGCCCACACTCTTATCTCATCCCTGATCGGCCTGGATGAGTAGTTTGCTTTGGAATCCAAGGTTGAGACGGCAGGTTTACAAATCGATTGCCGATCGTCGCCTTCACCGTCTCCTCTTTAAAGAGGGACAAAAGATACCAGAGGGACAGTCAAACTCATAGATCGAAAATAAACTGACAACGCCATGGCTAAAAAAGAAAAAGACAAACAGACAAATATTAGTACACAAGACACAACATATAAAACTAAAGACTAAGCATCACGAAACCCACCAAAAACTAGGGGTGATTTCAGGTGCTCCAGAAGATCCTGCTCCATATGTGGCACCCGTCGTGTTGCTCATGTTATTACAAACCCGGTAAATAGTATTTTTCGGTAGGTCACATTCGTGAAAAGGGAAGGGGATTGTAGTTACGACATAAGGAACATATCCGATATCATCTGTGAAACGGTTAATCCATAACGGTTAACCAACTCGTGATGGCGTCCGTAAAATTTACGAAGGGATGATCCCAACTTAACTCGTGTAGTATAGATAGCAGTAATGTCTACCGTCTACGTACTGTTACGGCAGAAATCGCCTTTTAATTGTAGCCAACAAAAGACACAAATCAATAATAAAACTTAACAATATTTATTATACACTAGTTTACAAGAAGTATTACACAGAGAAATGTCAACTTAACTGTCAGAATATGAGTCCAATCTTTTCTTTATCCGGAAATCTTCTCGGAATCCACAGAATATTATATCCAATAGGTCACAATCTAGTATGATGTAGTTTTCAATAAAAGTGTCAATCCAACTGCTGAAAATGTTGATGTCTATGTCTATCGATGTCTAAGTCTATCTATGTCTCTGTCTAAATCTCTATATTTTACTAACTTTTGGGTCTGCATTTAAATACTCAAAAGGAAATTTCTAGACAACGCTAGAAATATAAATTACGCATCTTTTGTTATGATCATTCTGGAAACGTTATGTAAGTGAAATAGAAAGTTCTAATCATTCCATGAGTATCAATGAATGTTCCAGTGAATTCTAAACTGCATAGTTGTAACACAATGTGTATAATTTGTACACAATATATAATGTAAACATTCTTAGGCCACACAAAACAAATTAGGCCAACTAAATAGATATGATAGTTACAATATCATAACAGTACTTTGACTGGATATTGCTGGAATACAGCTTATTTTTGTCATTTAATATCTTGCAACTTCCAGGACCTTCTCGTTTTCAAAATATTTGACAAACCTTGCTATTTTGCAACATGGTTTACCGTCGTCACACTGTCTATTGACACTCATAGCAATTCAAATCGTCTTATGTGTTAAAACGTGTATGTTTCAGTCTGTTAGATGTCACTCAATATTGACCTCATGCGACATGGAATTTTCCAAACAGTTTTGATTTAATACAAAATACATGTTTATATTGTTTAACATCTCACAGCGGTATACTACTGTTGCCTTTATTTATTCACCCTTCATTTTATTGATTTTGTATTTACATTGTATCATAATTCGAATTTATTCATTGAGTATATGTTCACTTGAATAAATATGTCTTTTGATTGAGTTAAGGCATTTCAATTGATATTTTATAGTGTGTCTTTTTATGTTGTGATGTTACACTATTGTTTCAGAAAAGAGTGAAGGGCGGTACTATTAAATCGTTTAAACCCGCTGCATTTGTTTACACCTGTCCTAAGTCATCTGATGTACAGTAGTTGTCGTTTGTTGATGTGGTTCATAAGTGTTTGTCGTCTCTAGTTTTTATATAGAGTAGACCGTTGGTTTTCCCGTTCGAATGGTTTTACACTAGTCATTTTTGGGGCCCTTTATAGCTTGTTGTTCGGTGTGATCCAAGGCTCCGTGTTGAAGACCGTTATTTAACCTATAATGATTTACTTTTACAAATTGTGACTTGGATGGAGAGTTGTCTCATTGGCACTCATACAACATCTGCTTATATCTATTATAGTTGCGGGAAATTATGCAAAAGTTGGACGTATTAGTTTTGCCATAACTGTTGGAATAATCATATATGATTATGGTTAAAAATCATGTCACCAAAGAAACCAAGCTAATAATTTTGGACGCCAGACACGCGTTTCGTCTACAAAAGACACATCAGTGACGTTCGAATGAATAAATTGAAAAGACCAAAAAGTACGACTTTGAACGTTGAGAAACTAAAATTGAGTTAATGTTAGTCTTTAAAGAAGGTGTCAACCTAGCCTTGATTTCGTTTACCTTGTGGTTTTGTTAGAATTGTGTAAAATAATTAAACAACCGATCATCATATGTCTTAAAATATTGCTAACTTAGACTAACATCTACAGAAATATAGCACATTTAAAGGTTCGCTAAAAGAGTACGTTTAAGCCTCAAAATCACTGCTTACCTACATTTCTGACTAAGTGTTATTATTTTATAGAATTCTACAATTACTTAATAAATAAGTCCGCATAAACGAAAATTTAAAATTTCAAATAATCGTTTGTAGCTATATAGGTAAAGGAATCTATTTACAGTATTATTTAAAGCAATTGATATATATATATATTATTAAGGAACGCCCTCAGTTTAAGTTTTTACAGTTGTATAAAATATCGTCATCCACCAATTGGAATCATTTTGCTGTTTTAGAAAAAGCAGGGGTTGTTACCAATTCAAGGAAGTAAATTATGTCGCTTAATTAATAATGGGTTATTAAAGTTAGAAAAGGAATCTATGAAGAAATAACATAAAAAATGAGGTGCACACTGAATAACTCGCGTAGCAGGTTATGTTAAAGTGTGCACCACATTTCTAGGTTGTTTCGAAAAGGCAGAAAAAAATATTACAGTCAGTCCTTACAATTTTATTCTGAATTCCATTTTTAAGGAGTAAATCGTGAAAAAAAATATTGATAACGTCACGGTCACATGACAAAATTTTGTCTATGAGCTGACAGGCAAAAACGTTCAGCCAATCAGAAGAAGTTTTACATCCAAAAGTAAATTATATACAATAGGAAATGAGTTTTTAAAGTTGAACTTATTCACCTTTTAAAGTCAAGATGAAGTGACAAAATGACCGTGCTCATTAATCGATTGCAAAATTTTAAAATCAGGAGATTCGAAATACTTCCAAAGCACCTGGAATCACCCCGGTTGTTGGTTGGGTTTGTTGTGCCCAGTCTTTTGTTTTATATGTTGTGTTTGTGTATAGGTGTTTGTGTTTTGATTATTTTATATGTTTATTTACAATGACATTTTCAATTTTATCAACTAAAAAATTTAGGTATCTTTCGCCTATCTTCTACTTACATCGGAAGCACATCATCAGCGTTGCTTTTTTAAAATGAAATATTACAATCGTTTGGATTTTTTCCTTATCTAATGCTGAGATATAAGACATTATATGAATGCGTATAAAGCGCATAATGTAGTAAAATTCGATTGGTGTCATCATACAGGAAAAGTAATTAAAGATACAAATTAAAGTATGAGTAAATGTGTCCAACTGTTGGTTTTTTTTTTAGTTGCGTTTACTATATATATACGAAGCGTGAATGTAGCGTTGAGAACTGAAAATCAACTAGTTCATATTATAAATATTATTATTGAATACTATATTTTCCACAACTATTCTAAGCTTTAAAACTGTCATTTTGAAATACCTTCTGGGTTCGAAATTGTGGATACTAGCTTTGCTTGATATCTATCAACTGACATGTTATAATGAAAAATAATATCTTATTTAAAAAATATGACAAACATTCTACTTGTTATTATATTTAAAGAACTGAGCCTATTGCAATAAAACATGTATACTCTTATATCGGGGCTGGGCTTCTGTTAAAGTCCCATAAAGCAAATTCCCTAGCACTACATAAAGACAACTAATTGTGTATACTTTAAATTTGTTTTATTAACTGAACAATCCTGTGCATTTTCATTTATTTTTTTTTTCAGTTTGTTTACTTTGATAAGTATTTTTCGAATGGATTTATGAAACTTTAACATCGGTAAAGTTCTGTTTACTATATTCAACGTATCATATTGGTATGGTTTTATTTCGATAAAACTTAAGTTTGCAGGTTTTAGTACGGATGCCCAATTTTTGGCAATGTCCTCTGTATTATTGATAAGCATTTGTATAAATAAAATGATTTAATGCAGCCAGCCGTTAACAAAACAGGAAATGGCAACTTCTAAAATTCTTCAATTAGAAATATTCATAGATTTATCAATATTTTTCAGGAGCAGATTCAGTAATTTTTTTAAAAGGGGGTTGGGGTTGGGGTAGGGGTGTTGGGGTGGTGGTGGAGGTAATGGGGTTCCAACTATATGTCCCAATTCAAATGCATTGATAGTCCAAAAAAAACAAAAAAGGGGGTTCCAACCCCAGGACACCCCCTCTGGATCCGCCACTGTTTTCTATAAACTCGTTAAAAACTTGATTATCTGTATTTGAATCTTTATTTTATTCCAAGATTTTAAATCATCGTAGAACTGACTTTTACTAAAGAGGGGCGAAAGATACCAGAGGGACAGTCAAATTCATACATCGAAAACAAACTGACAACGCCATGGCTAAAAAGAGAAAAAGACAAACAGACAAATAATAGTACACAATAACATAAACGGTACCAATTTTTCTGCACCAGATGCGCATTTCGACAATCAATGTCTCTTCAGTGATGCTCGAGGCCAAAATATTTGAAAATCCAAATCTTAATAAAAAGATGAAGAGCTATAAACCAAAAAGGACAAAAAAGTATAGCCAAAGCAGGGCAGGGAATCAGAGCTTTGCATGAGGGAGATACATTCCTTAATTTATACACAAGACATAACGTAGAAAACTAAAGACTGAGCAACATGAACCCCACCAAAACTTGAGGTGATCTCAGGTGCTCCGGAAGTGTAAACAGATCCTGCTCCACATGTGGCAACCGTCGTGTTGCTCATGTTATTACAAACCCGGTAAATAGTCTTTTTCGGTAGGTCACATTCGTGAAAAGGGAAGGGGATTGTAGTTACGACATCAAGGAACATATACTAAATTTATTCTCTTGCACCTGTTTTTTTCGAAGCTGTTTAAAGATTTGTCGACGATCACATTTGAAACACTGCTAGGAACGTTTAAAAAATTTATTCATCTCAAATGTTGTCCGGCTTTTTTCGTACCTTTTTGTTTTTTCTTTAAATTCCTTTATTAAACTGTAATTATTGTTTGTTTTGTAAAATATTCGACGCTTTTCGTGGCATGACTTTGTGAACCAAACTTAATCGGATGGTTTCTTTTATCTAGGATATTTTCATTATACGGTAACACTTGTCGAAAAATATTTCCATTAAAAGAGAAAATATTTTATCAACAGCACCAATGATGTCAGACAACAATTCATCAATCGAATTTAATTAGTGACGTCACTGAGTGAAGTATTGACAAACAAGTTTCTTTACAAGCTATTTAGCATGCTTGGGATATTTACTACTACTACTATTGACATCAATGGAAAGTGCAGAAATAGAGTTCACTGCTTAATGCAAACAAACATATCAACCGCAGTTGCTATTCATTTATCAAAGAAAATATATTTAGTGATAACAGAAAACAGTTGACTAAAGAAACTTTGTTGCATGTAGTTTGATAAATGATAAAGTCATGTCCTGGTAATCTACCATTATCATTTAAAACATTTATTACGCATACACAATTCTATAATTTAATAACAAAACTATATATTAACTGTTGACACATCAGTTAAAAACGTTAAATAGAAGTACCTTTCTCTGTCAAGTTTTAATAATCGTAAAAAAAAACAACATTTGATTTTCATCATCAACAATCATCTAATATTTCTTACAGATTATCATCGTCCTCTAAAATTTTGGATTTTTTGTTTTTAAAATTATCATTACTAGGCGGAAAACCATTAAATATATCAAGCAGTGATATAATTTTTACCTCAAACTTTGTCAATTCTACTGTGCCTAGTGCATGTAGTGTTTTTAGGGATATATACACACAACCAAGAGGCAACTACTTTGCAAGATTTATAATACTGTTTATAAAAATAACACGGCACAAATTACAAATCTGTGTTCGAAAATTTGGAAAAAACCTTTTTTAATGTGTTTATATGAGTCATCATTCCACCAGATTTTTTGTAAACCGTTGGCTGTGTTAAGCAAATAAACTATAGTTGTTCAGTAAATCTATTATATCCAAGTTATCATTTTTTATTTCTAAAAAAATAAAAATATCATTTATAATTTTACCTCCTATACATTTCTAGGAATATGATTGGTTAAAAGCAACCGCGTGTAGACCGTGTATATTTCATATAGGGTTAGTAGACGTGGTTTATTTCAGTACACGGTTAGTAGTGGTGTTACGTCCCTTTGTAAAAGCTACACGGTGCTGAGGAAAAATCTGAACGTTTTCATCAGTCGAAGGAATTGATCATGAACGATTGAAATGAGTGCAGAAAACACATTAAAAGCTAACAAGTTGTTATTGTTGGCATTTGTTTTTGTATAGACCAATGGAAGTAGGGTCTTAATATTGAAGACTATGAAAAGCCACTAGTCTAAATGCCACATGTTAAGATAGTCGGTAAGCTAAATTCGTTTCACAGTGTACAAGTGACCTAATACGATATATATGGGGTCAGTAAATTCCATATTGGTTCGAGGTTCGGTCTCAACCCATATGCAATTTACTAAGGACCCGAATCTCAATTATGATACGAATATAAGTCTGGATGAGCTATTTACTAAAGAATCCAAAGTTGAGATTGAGGAGGCAGTTTTACAAATAAATTGAGAACCGACATTTAGTTTGTCTATTGCCATCCGAGCTTCAAGTCAACCCTCTCGCATCAAATTGAGGAGCTTAAGAAGCAGTTAATTCCACCTTTAACTTATTTCTGCTCGATATTACATCATGAATACTAGAATTATTAATTTGAACGACAGACGCGTGTTTCGTCTACAAAAGACTCACAAGAGACGCTTGATTAAAAAGAAAAAGATAAATTAACTTAGTTTCGATTGTTTTTCAGCTAATCTCTTGTCATTTCTATGACCTTTTCTTGATCAGAATATTTGATTGCTATTATGCTCCATTGATTACCATTCCAATGCAGCCTATTGACACTCACAGTTATTCCATTCAATGAAGTGCGTGTTTCAGTCTGGATTTTTTTCGGATTTAGATCAAAACACATGTAAATAGTTGTCGAAAATTAAACAAAAGGTGCACCTTTCAATTTCTCAATAAACGTTGAACTAGTTATATTCAATCATGTCTAGTCACAACATCTGAGCAGGATACCATGAAATGGATTAAACGTGTTACTTCATGAATAATGTATAATTCTTATTTTGATTTGCGAGTGACATTTAAAAAAAAGACTACATGTATGTTGATGACTTTAATGTGCCTTTCTTACATAAAGCTATAAAATATATCATATGAAAGTACGTTATATTTACTTTCTGTTTTGCCCAGTCGTCAAAAAATCGTAAGGTGCATAAATCAAAGTCAAAATTCAAGAATGAACATGTTTAACAAAATGTTCTAAAAATGTTTTATCCGATTTTGAATGATCATTTTGTTATCAGATGAATACAAAGAACACAATAAACGTATTCAAAACAAACGCAAATTAAGATTTGAATTCCGTATGTTATGATACTGTAACTATCATATTTATTTAGTTGGCCTAATATGTTTACATAATATATTTTGACATTGTGTACAAAATGATACATGTTGTATTACAACTGTGGAGTTTAGAAATCACTGGAACAATCATAGATACTCATAGATCCTCATGGAATTATTGGAATTTTCTATTTTACTTATATAACTTTTCTAGAATGATCATTGATAATAAAAGATGCGTACTTTGAACGTCAATAGTGTTTCAGAAGTTTCTAGAGATTTCCGTGACAACTATATATATACAGACACTTAAGTTACGCAGATATAGACTTAGACATCGATAGACATCAACATTTTCAGCAGTTGGATTGACAATTTTATTTACAAACTACATCATACTAGATTGTGACCTATTGGATGCAATATTCTTGTGGATTCCCGAGAAGATTTCCGGATAAAGATCGGACATATATTTTTACAGTTAAGTTTACATTTCTTTTTGTGTAATACATCTTGTGAACTTGTATATAGTAAATTTTGTTAAATTTTATTATTGATTTGTGTCTTTTGTCGGCTACAATTTAAAGTCGACTTTCTGCTCGTAACACATAATATGAAAAGAAATTTCGTTCTTAAAAAATCTTTAAAATGAACAAAATGCTCTCAAAGCAAAATATTTCTTGCCGAAATTGAAATAAATTTATCGTTTATAAGTAAGGTCAATTGTTAGAATCGATGGCCAAAAACTAAAATAATTATCTGTTAACTCCTTCAAATCACTTGATGTCGTTCTCGGTTATTGATGGGGTTTGTTCTGCTTTTGTCTCTGTTGTTTTCTGTATATTATTGGATGTCTTTTAATCGTTTTTTTGTTTGTTAATTTACCATGGCATTTTCAGTTTTGCGAAAAAACGATTTTTCATTTCTTTTTGGTACCTTTTGTCTCTCTTCTAACGTGTTGATCAACGTGGATGACCTTTACATGATATCAGCATGCAATCTAGAAATACTGTTTCGGTTTAAAAAGTGCTAGACATGATAAGACGTTTAATCTGGTTCATAACTAAATGATAAGGAGCATCGTCATTGGTCGATTGACTACTGTTTGTACCATTTCATTTTATAATCACAAATCCAGGTAGTTATGTATATAAGCACATTATAAGATAATTATATAAGATGGCTTGAAATTAATTATTTTAAATTTATGTAATATTTGGCACTTCAAGTGGCCATCGCCATCGTTAAATTTTTCCAAATTGAAAATTTACAATCGTTTGAATTTTTTCCATGCATAATGAGATGTATGCGTATATAATGCATTGTATAGTAAAATGCGATTGATGTTAGTGTAGGTTAATTTGATTTAATTTTGGTGTTTAAACGCCACTTTTAAGCTCCGCTTTTGGGCTATTTCGTGGCGACCAGTTTTTTTTTTTCGGTGGAGGAAGCCGGGTGCCCGGAGAAAACCACCGACCTTCTATAGGAAAACTGACAATCCTAGTCAATTAAGATTGAGTCGAGTGCACCCGCACGAGCGATGTTCGTACTTTCAACCTCAGTGTTGACTAGCATAGGAAAGTAATTAAAGATACAAATCAAGATATAAGTAAATATACACCAAGATATTAGTAAATGTACACCAAGATAAAACTAACATTCTTTTAGATTTTATTGTTAATATTATTTTCACGTAATCTTTCTTTGCCGTATTACTATCCTTTTAAGATATGTTTTGGTTCTAAATTGACTGTTACAAATGGTAACTTGAAGTTTCAGACACTAAATTATACACATAGGAGAAAATAAACTTGATCGTAAATGGTGATGATTTTTGCAGAAATTCTGTTTAAAAATCTTTTCATACTACTTTACAATACAAATTGATGGCTTGCTATAGAAATATCCAATTCTTGACCAGTGTTTTATCTTTGACCCTAGGTACTTTCGAGTGACCGTAAGCAAAGACGTAAAGAGGAATGTTACACAAAACAACTTTTAACAAATTCTAGCAAATATAACTGTATTGTGAGGTACGTATTAAATTTGATGACGAGTTAAAAGAAAAAGGATTGGCTACGTATAGAAATCACACAAAAAACAACGTCGAACAATATAAAACAAGCTATTTTTATTTCGAGGAAAACCAAAATAAAAGCATAAAAATATAGAAATTTTGGAGTTATTTGTCGTCAACTTCATCTTTACGTCTTTGCTAACGGTCACTCGAAAGTACTTTCCTAGAGTCAAAAATAAAACACTGGTCATGAATTGGATATTTCTATAGCAAGCCATCAAAATGTATCGTAAAAATAGTATGAAACAGATGTTTTCATAAGATTTTCTGCAAAAATTATCAACATTTAAGATAAAGTTTATTTTCTCCTATGTGTACAATTAAGTGTTCAAAACTTCAAGTTACCATTTTTTAGCTGGGCTTGATATCAAATTAGTTTTAAACAATCCACGGGTATGTTATAATCAAAAATAAAATCTAGTCTAGAAAATATGATGCAAGCTTAAAGAAAAGCAGGTATAAGTAACCAATGAACAACATTGCAAAATTGACCGACTAATATTGTACTTATTTGTCTAAAAAACTTGCGTTTGAACTTTGTTTAAACCCAAGAACGTATTAATGAGAGTATTAAATCTTAAGAAATGTGAGAAATGTGTCACTTACTTTTCACACATCTTCATATATATAAACAAACTTCAATACATAATGTTTCATTTATTGACACTAGGCGACATAGCTTCAGAAGGTGAGTTGCTAGGATAAATGACATTATTTGTTTCATTAACTTAAAAAATGTGCAGATAGCATGGATTATTAAATTATAATTTTAACATTAAGTTAAGCAGTAAAAGAAATTGGTCTGAAACATAACTTCAACTAACAACAAGTTGTTTAACTTTTTTGTTATTTTGTGTCTGGTGGAGGGTTGTCTTTGGCAATCATACCACATTTTCTTATTTTTATAAATTGTTAAAAAGTTGATGAAAGTCATAAAAGAACAAAGGTTACGGAAAATGATAAGTGTGTTTAATAATTTTCTACCTATTTTCGACTACTTATCGTCCAAAACTCTCAAAAGTGAATATACTGAATAATATGTACTGATTGATACTTAAGTCTTAGATACATGATTGTTTTGTTACATATAGCTGTTATTGGGTTTGAGCTAGCTGTCAGTAATTGCAAGTACTCTCATATCTGTACTTAGTTAAACCTTTTTTCAACTGATTTTTATAGTTTGTTCTTATGTTGTGCTGTTACACCAATGGCCCAGGTTAAGGAGGCTGAGCGCTCACAAACATGTTTAACCCCGCCACATTCGTTATGTGCCTGTCCCAAGTCAGCAGCCTGTAGTTCAGTGGTTGTCGTTGGTTCATGTCTGTCATATTTGTTTTCGTAAATTGTTTTGTTATAAGTTAGGCAGTTGGTGTTCTCAATTGAATTGTTTTATACTTTTCATGCCGGGGCTTTTATAGCCGACCATACGGTATAGGTTTTTCTCATTGTGTAGGCCGTACGGTTGCCTATATTTGCTTACATCCACTTCATTTGAACTTTGGTAGATAGTTATCTCATTGGCAATCATACCACATCTTCTTATTTTGATATTTTGGTAGTCTCTTGTGATAGAAGTAGTTCCACGATTGTATGTTGAACTACTTTTATACAAATGCTTAAGAATAAACAGTCATTTACTGGGCTGGTGATGCTCTCTGATACAAATCAATAAATGGGTAGAAATGGTCAATCTGATCTGCAATTTATACACTGACATGAATGACTTATAATGAATTGTTTGACAAGACACTGAGAGTACTAAAGCGCAGTAATCGACTGCAATGAATATCTGCACAACGCTTGAACCTGTTGATATCTTCATTTTCTAGCATTGGGTCGATACAGCTGCTGATCGACTGCTAGTCCCGAGTGCTTAAGTAATGGCAAGACTTCTTTAAAGTTTTCCGTTGAAAATACAAATTAATTTTAAGAATGATAAATCAATAAATAAATGTCAAACTCTTGTAGGCAAAGTTGACTTTAAATGAGTTTTGCAAACATGTTATTAGATATAAGAAAATGTGGTATGAGTGCCAAAGACACAATTTGTAAAAGTAAACCATTATAGGTCAAAGTACGGTCTTCAACACGGAGCCTTGGCTCACACCGTACAGCAAGCTATAAAGGGCCCCAAAAATGATTAGTGTAAAACCATTCAAACGGGAAAACCAACGGTCTAATCTATACAAAAAACGAGAAACATTTATGAACCACATTAACAAACGACAACTACTGAACATCATATTCCTGACTTAGGACTAGTCAATTTTTATCATAAAGCTCCTCAAGTATTCAAGGATGTATTTATCCCTTATCGGGGATTAAATGCATCCTATTGAAGGTTATTGAAGGTTATTTTAGAAATCTCTTCGAACGCACCCAATTTATCAAGTATCTTTATATTTATTTCTCACTTGAAAATAGCTGATGAATATCAACTAAACTCTAAAATAAACTCAACATTCACATGTTTAGATATTGCAGACAAGGCTATGGTTTAAATGAATAAACTTTATTTTCCGTGTATGGGCAAAATATTCGAAATATCTTCAGAACATACAAATATTGTCAAACTTGTCAAATAAGATACCAGTCTAGAATAGAGGTGGTATGAACTAGCAAAGCTATTTTGTGATGAAACTAGATACACCATATCCTCTCTCTCTGCTCCATTATATAAAAAGTAAAATAATAATAATGAAAAAACAAAAAACAAAAACAAAAACGAACTCCAAAGAAAATTGAAAATGGAAAGTTCCTTATCAAATGGCAAAATCAAAAGCTCAAACACATCAAACGAATGGAAAACAACTGTCACATTCCTGACTTGGTACAGGCATTTTCTTATGAAGAAAATGAAGGATTAAACCTTGATTTAATTGACACATCTATTTTAAAGTTACTAAGTTACTAGGAGGCTTGATGATATTAAGACAATCTGAACTCCCTTAAATCTAAATTCCATAGTAATAACTCTATTGTTCAGTCTTTTAAGAGATGTTCAGAACACATAGACCGTTTAAAATCAATTGTGGTCTATTATTAAAATCTGTTTTGTATTTCAAATAATTTTTGTATTAACACAAATATTAAAAGGTAATAAAACATTTTTTTTATTTATTCAGGTATTCAGAAGATGTATCCATTTAACAAAACAGCGTGGAAACAAACTAATTTTAGCAATGTTCCTGGTGTAAATGCTGATGAACGTTTTCAAGACATCAGTCATTTCTCCCCGAAGAGGGTGTTTTCTGAAAATACCAAGACATACTATATTTACCGCCAGCCTATTCTTCTTTTACTTATCATATGTTGGATGGGGCTTTCACTGAAACTTGTACGGAAAAATGATTTAAAGAAGAAATATGGTATAATGATAGCTTATACAAGTCTTTACATAATCGCTAGTGTGATACAAAATGCCATTTTCATTGAAAATTTTACGAAAAAGACAACTATGTTGAATATAACTGTTGTGTTGCATATGAAATAGCAACAAACTATGCTCCTGCTTGTTTGGGCATGATTTGGCAGTGGCTTAAAATTGGCTTATCATTAATGGTTTTCATCCTTCTTTACAAACCGATGAAATTTAAAATTATCGTATGTACAAAATCATGTGCACTTTATATTACATTTTCTATTATATGTCCATGTTCTGTAAAAATGGCAAGTTTTTTTATGCAGGTCAAATTGGAAAAAGTAACGAAAATTGAAAAAGTTACACAACAAATAATTCAGACATGTCGTTATGTAAATAGTGTTACTATGGGGACAAAACAAATTGATAATAGTGAAAGTGTTTTACATATCGTTAATGATATTGTTCAAGCAATTATACCGGGTATTTTGATGACGAGTATGGCTATAGGAACCATATATATGATTAGTAATCAAATAAAAACCCGCAGACGTCTTCAGCGACAGGAATCGAACACAGAATCGGATATTAGACTTGCCTGGGTGACAATCTTGGCCACGGGTTTTCATGTCATTTATGTCCTCCCAGTTATAATTAACAGGATAGTTATGAGCTCAAGTGTTGCTTCAATAGATACGTATGATACTACATCAACGGTTCTCCGAATACTGGCTGTAATCAGTGTCCCTATTAATTTCCTGATATTCAGTTGGCTGTCAAACGACTTTAGAACAAAATGTATAGCCATAATGAAGCATATAGGTATAATGTCTTCACCTGCGTCATTGGATTAGAATAACTGATTGATTACGTGTTGCTTGCTTAACATCTAGGCAACAGTAGTATACCGGTGTTCAAAAGTCATAAATCGATTGACAGAAAACAAATCCGGGTTACATACTAAAACAGAGGGAAACACATCAACTATAAGAGGAAAACAAAGGAACAACAGGAACACT
>JAASAO010000581.1:0-34794 GCA_017311375.1 Mytilus coruscus | reverse complement strand
AAAACAACATAAAGTAATATCAGAGTTCCACATAAGACAGCTGAGGCGTTCCATACATATGACACATAATTTATTTTATCTATAGAATTTTAAAGATTAAAAAATAGAAGATGTACCTAAAAGATAAATAAGCGACTTTGATATATAAGCATGCATGAAAATGGAAATAAATTATGTGGATTAGGTTGTTATCCGCTAATGTCAGAAAATCTCCTTTTATTTCGACAATGAGCGAACATGAAGATATCTGACGACATGTTTAACGAATAAAATCTTATTTTGTTTCTCTGTGAGTTTTTCCGTTTAAGCCCTCGTTCAATCCCTTTTCAAACTAGATATATTTTGTATTCAATATTGGAGTAATTTTAAAGGAGTCATATGACAAAATTATATATAAACTACTACTAGGGGAGATTTAACTACTATGACTATACACATGAGTCACGGTCTCGAATGTAGGACAGAAAGTCACAGGATAAAAAGTCACAGACAAAAAGTCACGAACAAAAAGTCACAGGACAAAAAGTCACAATTCAGTTTCGAGATTATTTTTCTTTGAATAAGAAAAGGCTTATTTTAAAAACATTTTGTATTTTACTTGAACTATAATATATAAAGCAACTTTGTAAACAAAATGTATTCACCTTGACCCATATCAGCCCTCGCGCACAGCTCTCGGGCTATATATGGGAGTCTCGAGTTGATACTCTGGCCGGTATGGAAAATTCAATGTTATAATCCATAAATCTAGTGGTGATATTGCTCGAGCAACTGTGTACCAGTGTTATATGAACGTGACCCAGGAGTCATAGACCTGTTGGAACTAAATTGTAAGTATTTTTGCTGTATGAAAGATATCTGGTAAAGTCACACGCCTTGAACAACTGTGTAGCAGTTTAATATGAACGTTACCGAGGGGTCATACACCACTTTGAACACAATATAAGTCTTGTATGAACGTTATCTAGGGTCGTACACCTCGAGGAACTATGTACCTGTGTTATATGAACATTGTCTATCGGACCTTCGGAATACTGATATGGGTTTTATGACATATTTTGTCAGTGCATTGGACCTATATTTGAGCCATAAATTTCATTGCTTAAAAAGCAGGGGTCGTTCGAGTCGTCTTACCAAATTCGCTCAACCAATGTACAAAAATGTATATTTTTTTCCGATTGTGACAGATGTCCTCAGTGTGTAAAATGTCCTCAGTTTGAAAAAAGTCTCCATTTAACCGTATGTGCCTGTTGCCCTCAGTGCCACTGTTAGCTGAACGTAACATGTTTATATCTAGGGATCCTACTTCTCGAACATTTTAGTACCATGGTTAATATATGTGAATGGTACACTGAAGGGTCGAATAACTATGTAGTAATGTTATATTATTGTTATCTAACCGTCGAATGCCTTAAGTAACTCCATATAACTGTTTACAGAACTTTATCTAGGGCCGTACACATCGAACAACTCAGTCCAAGTGTTATATGAACGTTATCTAGGGATCAAACATCTTAGTATAAGTGTTATATGAACGTTATTAAATGATCATACACCTCGAGGAACTAAGTATATCTGTTGTAGAAAAGGAGTCTGCAACCTCGGGGATCATTTTATCAGTGTAATATGAACGTTTTCTGCAGATCATAGACCCAAAGGAACACAGTACCACTGTTGTATGTGCGTTATCAAAGAGTCATTCACCTCGAGGAGGTCAGGATAACTTACATGAACGTTATCTAGGGTCTTTAACTCGAGTATCTCAGTACGAGTGTCGATCGTATGAACGCTGTCATGAGGTCAATCACCTCGAATACTCCGTATCACTGTTATATGATCGTCATCTGAGGTAATACGCCTCAAGACATTCTTTATCAGTCTTATATGGACGTTGTCGGGGATCAATCATCTTCAGGAACACAAATATTTCTGTTATATGAACGTTATCTAGAGTTTGGCACCACAAAGGTCTCAGTACCAGTTTTAAATGAAGGATGTCTGTGGTTCAAACACCTCGAGAAACACCGTATAACAGATATAAAACCTTATCTAGGGATCAGGCGAGTCGAACATTATAGTGCCAGTGTTATATGAATGTTATGAAGGGTTATACGTCTATAGGAACTCAGTATCAGTGTTAAAAACGTTTTTATCAGCATGTAATATCACTTTATTTAAAATGGATGTATTGCCCATGTTATAGACCAGAAATTGCATGCCGATATCACCCCGGGTTGATAACCGGTTATCGGTCCGTCGATAATAGCCACGTTATCGATACCAGCCCATCGTCAATTGTAATGTCATCGGTTAAGGAAAACAACGTTCTTACTAGAAATCTGAAAAGTGTATATAAATGAATGAATTCGAATCAAAAACGCTTTGACGTAGTCCGTATGAGACTGCACTTTCATTGAAAATATGTGATAAAAAGTAATGACTTTGCATTAATAGATTAATACTTGGCCTTTTCATATTGCCCTTGTTATCAGCCCAAGACATTGAATTCGGACCCGAGGGCTTTAGTCCGAGGACGATATCAGTTGAGGGCTGATAACAAGGGCAATATGAAAGGCCATATCGTCCTCGCATCACACCTTGACCCATATCAGCCCTCGCGCACAGCTCTCGGCTATATGGGAGTCTCGAGTTGATACTCTGGCCGGTATGGAAAATTCAATGTTATAATCCATAAATCTAGTGGTGATATTGCTCGAGCAACTGTGTACCAGTGTTATATGAACGTGACCCAGGAGTCATAGACCTGTTGGAACTAAATTGTAAGTATTTTGCTGTATGAAAGATATCTGGTAAAGTCACACGCCTTGAACAACTGTGTAGCAGTTTAATATGAACGTTACCGAGGGGTCATACACCACTTTGAACACAATATAAGTCTTGTATGAACGTTATCTAGGGTCGTAAACCTCGAGGAACTATGTACCTGTGTTATATGAACATTGTCTATCGGATCTTCGGAATACTGATATGGGTTTTATGACATATTTTGTCAGTGCATTGGACCTATATTTGAGCCATAAATTTCATTGCTTAAAAAGCAGGGGTCGTTCGAGTCGTCTTACCAAATTCACTCAACCAATGTACAAAATGTATATTTTTTCCGATTGTGACAGATGTCCTCAGTGTGTAAAATGTCCTCAGTTTGAAAAAAGTCTCCATGTAACCGTATGTGCCTGTTGCCCTCAGTGCCACTGTTAGCTGAACGTAACATGTTTATATCTAGGATCCTACTTCTCGAACATTTTAGTACCATGGTTAATAATTATATGTGAATGGTACACTGAAGGGTCGAATAACTATGTAGTAATGTTATATTATTGTTATCTAACCGTCGAATGCCTTAAGTAACTCCATATAACTGTTTACAGAACTTTATCTAGGGCCGTACACATCGAACAACTCAGTCCTAGTGTTATATGAACGTTATCTAGGGATCAAACATCTTAGTATAAGTGTTATATGAACGTTATTAAATGATCATACACCTCGAGGAACTAAGTATATCTGTTGTAGAAAAGGAGTCTGCAACCTCGGGGATCATTTTATCAGTGTAATATGAACGTTTTCTGCAGATCATAGACCCAAAGGAACACAGTACCACTGTTGTATGTGCGTTATCAAAGAGTCATACACCTCGAGGAGGTCAGGATAACTTACATGAACGTTATCTAGGGTCTTTAACTCGAGTATCTCAGTACGAGTGTCGATCGTATGAACGCTGTCATGAGGTCAATCACCTCGAAGACTCCGTATCACTGTTATATGATCGTCATCTGAGGTAATACGCCTCAAGACATTCTTTATCAGTCTTATATGGACGTTGTCGGGGATCAGTCATGTTCAGGAACACAAATATTTCTGTTATATGAACGTTATCTAGAGTTTGGCACCACAAAGGTCTCAGTACCAGTTTTAAATGAAGGATGTCTGTGGTTCAAACACCTCGAGAAACACCGTATAACAGATATAAAAACCTTATCTAGGATCAGGCGAGTCGAACATTATAGTGCCAGTGTTATATGAATGTTATGAAGGGTTATACGTCTATAGGAACTCAGTATCAGTGTTAAAAACGTTTTATCAGCATGTAATATCAGTTTATTTAAAATGGATGTATTGCCCATGTTATAGACCAGAAATTGCATGCCGATATCACCCCGGTTGATAACCGGTTATCGGTCCGTCGATAATAGCCACGTTATCGATACCAGCCCATCGTCAATTGTAATGTCATCGGTTAAGGAAAACAACGTTCTTACTAGAAATCTGAAAAAGTGTATATAAATGAATGAATTCGAATCAAAAACGCTTTGACGTAGTCCGTATGAGACTGCACTTTCATTGAAAATATGTGATAAAAAAGTAATGACTTTGCATTAATAGATTAATACTTGGCCTTTTTCATATTGCCCTTGTTATCAGCCCAAGACATTGAATTCGGACCCGAGGGCTTTAGTCCGAGGGACGATATCAGTTGAGGGCTGATAACAAGGGCAATATGAAAAAGGCCATATCGTCCCTCGCATCACACCTTGACCCATATCAGCCCTCGCGCACAGCTCTCGGGCTATATATGGGAGTCTCGAGTTGATACTCTGGCCGGTATGGAAAATTCAATGTTATAATCCATAAATCTAGTGGTGATATTGCTCGAGCAACTGTGTACCAGTGTTATATGAACGTGACCCAGGAGTCATAGACCTGTTGGAACTAAATTGTAAGTATTTTTGCTGTATGAAAGATATCTGGTAAAGTCACACGCCTTGAACAACTGTGTAGCAGTTTAATATGAACGTTACCGAGGGGTCATACACCACTTTGAACACAATATAAGTCTTGTATGAACGTTATCTAGGGTCGTAAACCTCGAGGAACTATGTACCTGTGTTATATGAACATTGTCTATCGGATCTTCGGAATACTGATATGGGTTTTATGACATATTTTGTCAGTGCATTGGACCTATATTTGAGCCATAAATTTCATTGCTTAAAAGCAGGGGTCGTTCGAGTCGTCTTACCAAATTCGCTCAACCAATGTACAAAATGTATATTTTTTCCGATTGTGACAGATGTCCTCAGTGTGTAAAATGTCCTCAGTTTGAAAAAGTCTCCATTTAACCGTATGTGCCTGTTGCCCTCAGTGCCACTGTTAGCTGAACGTAACATGTTTATATCTAGGGATCCTACTTCTCGAACATTTTAGTACCATGGTTAATATATGTGAATGGTACACTGAAGGGGTCGAATAACTATGTAGTAATGTTATATTATTGTTATCTAACCGTCGAATGCCTTAAGTAACTCCATATAACTGTTTACAGGGCCGTACACATCGAACAACTCAGTCCTAGTGTTATATTGAACGTTATATAGGAAATACGCCTCAAGACATTCTTTATCAGTCTTATATGGACGTTATCGGGGGATCAATCATCTTCAGGAACACAATATTGCTGTTATATGAACGTTATCTAGAGTCTGGCACCACAAAGGTCTCAGTACCAGTTTTATATGAAGGATGTCTGTGGTTCAAACACCTCGAGAAACACCGTATAACAGGTATTAAAGCCTTATCTAGGGGTCAGGCGAGTCGAACATTATAGTGCTAGTGTTATGTGAATGTTATGAAGGGTTATACGTCTATAGGAACTCAGTATCAGTGTTAAAAAACGTTTTTATCAGCATGTAATATCAGTTTATTTGAAATGGATGTATTGCCCATGTGATAGACCAGAAATTGCATGCCGATATCAGCCCCGGGTTGATAACTGGTTATCGGTCCGTCGACAATAGCCACGTTATCGATATCAGCCCATCGTCAATTGTAATGTCATCGGTTAAAGAAAGCAACTTTCTGACTAGAAAACTGAAAAAAGTGTATATAAATGAATGAATTCGAATGAAAAACGCTTTGACGTAGTCCGTATGAGACTGCATTTTCATTGAAAATATGTGATTAAAAGTAATGACTTTGCATTAATAAATAGATTAATACATGGCCTTCTTCATATTGCCCTTGTTATCAGCCCAAGTCATTGAATTCGGACCCGAGGGCTTTAGTCCGAGGGACGATATCAGTTGAGGGCTGATAACAAGGGCAATATGAAAAAGGCCATATCGTCCCTTGCATCGCACCATGACCTATATCAGTCCTCGCGCACAGCTCTCGGCTCTATATGGGAGTCTCGAGTTAATACTCTGGCTGATATGGAAAATTCAATGTTATAATTCATAATTCCAGTGGTGATATTCACATCTTTTTTTATTATGCAAATTTAGCAACATGCAAATGCTATTCAGCTAATGTCATGTAAAATATAACTGACATTTAATAATTTATAATCATTTAATTCAAATCCTCTTTAATACTTTGTCAGAGTTGTCATTATAAACGGTCCCAGTTGACTTATTAGTCGGTCCGATTTGACTCGGTCCGAGTAATCTCCGGGCCTAGTTGTCCCGCATTCAATTCGTGCACCTTAACCTTGATCTTTCAAATAAAGTAAATATTTCTGAAGACATGCTCAAGCCTTGTACATAATTTAACTGAAATTGTGTAATTTTATTTAATCCACCAAAATTACATTACTGTAATTTGGCTTGATCATTGAAGTTGGTATTTATATATTCCTAAGTAAACCTAAGTACATGGTAAAATCCATAGTAACACATCCATTGTAGTACAAATATAGGACTTTTCATAATCCAACCTTACTTTGAATCACATTGAATCACAGTTTACATCCTTCTTAAGATACCAGACTAACATACATAACAAAAATACGGTAGTATCATTTTTTATCGGAGTTGGACATTGACAATCACAAACAATAATTGGTGACCTGGCCTGGTCGTTTCTTGGAGTCATACTTGGAACTATTAACCTTTTTGCGCGGAGTAATTTTGTGAAGAATAATGATTTTCTTGGAAGTGTGGACATTTCGAGATGCATTATATAACTCAATGTTATTGAGATAAATTCGCACCAAGCTATCATGATGAACTAGAATGGGTTTTTGTCTCGCCTGCGATGAAAGTCGCAGTATGCGAGCCATAGGTATCACTATCCAGCGGCGGCTATGTAAACTATTTGTATAAAGCTTTATATTTCAGAAGGATGCTTCATACATTGTATGCAGATACCTTATGTTACGAAGTTTCTGTCTGTCATATGTCCATTGTCCTTGACATCATTTGCATGGTTCAGCGACTGCTTGAAAAAAAATACAGTTTTTTGTCATGTGAGTTTCTCACTTATTATAAGTAGTAGGATAACTATATTAGGTATATGGGTTCTTTGCAACGCCTACATGTCCGTCAGACAGGGTTCACCTGACCTCGACCTCATTTCATGGATCAGTGATCAAGATTAAAGTTACGTGATTAGGTCCGTTTCTCAGATACTATAAGCAGTAGGTCAACTATGTGTGGTGTATGGAATGATTGTAAGGGGTACATGTCAGTCTGGCAGGTTTCATCTGACCTTGACATCATTTTCATGGTTCATTGGTCAATGTTAGGTTTTTGTGTTTTGGTCTGTTTTTCAAGTACTATAAGCAATAAGTCAACTATATTTGGTGTATGGAATGAATGTAAGGTGTACATGTCTGTCTGACAGGTGTCATTTGTTCTTGACCTCATTTTCATGGTTCATTGGTCAGTGTTAAGTTTTTGTGTTTTGGTCTGTTTTTCTAATACTATAAGCAATAGGTCAACTATATTTGGTGTATGGAATGATTGTAAGTTGTACATGTCTGTCTGGCAGGTGTCATTTGTCCTTGACCTCATTTTCATGGTTCATTGGTCAGTGTTAAGTTTTTGTGTTTTGGTCTGTTTTTCTAATACTATAAGCCATAGGTCAACTATGTTTGGTGTATGGAATGATTGTAAGGTGTACATGTCTGTCTGGCAGGGTTCGTCTGACCTTGACCTCATTTCCATGGTTCATTGGTAAGTGTTAAGTTCTCCTGTTTGAGTCTGCTTCTTAGATACTATAAACAATAAGGTCAACTATACTTGATGCATGGAATGATTGTAAGATGTACATGTCTGTATGGCTTGGTTTATATGACCTTGACCTCATTTTCATGGATCATTGATAATTTTAAGCTTATGTGATACTTGTAGTAAAACTTTATCTTTAGGACTATCAACATAAAACCAATCATGGTTAGTAAGGCAGGCGAGACATTTCAGCGTGTGCACTCTTGTTATATTTAAGAAGGACAATTAATCATTTATCCTTTTGCATATTCTGAGGTATAGTTTACAACTCTGGTTTGGAATTATATAGATCTATGAGACTGTAAGCCAACAATACAAGTTAAAAAAGTGTTTATTGTCGCAAGGTCTAAATATACCTTTCCTATTGATGTTTGATACTCCATGTTCTGGACCACGCAGACTATTCGCATTGACGAGCATAAAAGTATTGTAATGTTTGAAGTGCATGATGTATTATTTTGAGGTTTTATTTTAATCAAATATGGAAACACTGATACAAACAACACCATAAATATATTTTGTAAAAAACAGCAAACCTGATAAAACTGTCCTACAGGACAAAATGTACATGTATCCAATAGAAAACAAATCCTACAGGACAAAATGTATCCTAAGGAGAAAAAAAATTCCTACAGGACAAAATTTATCCTAAGGAGAAAAAAAATCCTACGGGACAAAATTAATCCTAAGGAGAGAAGAAAATCCTATGGGAGAAAACAAAATCCTATAGGAGAAAAGAAATCCCATAGGACAAATTAAATCCTTGGGAGAAAAAATAATCCTAAGCGACATTTTTAATCGGAAATAGTCTTTCATGATAATCCTGTAGGATAGCCAAGGCAAAACATTTCAAATTTTTATTATTCTGACAAGTGAAATATTAAAAAAAAAAGAAGACTTTTTTGATGGTCATGCAAGCATGAGAAATAGTTTTGAAGGTACAAAGTTCATATAACTTGATAACGTTCATACAAGACTTATATTGTGTTCAACGTTGTGTATGACCCTTCTGTAACGTTCATATTAAACTGGTACACAGTTGTTCAAAGCAGAGACATATACATACATGTATATATATGTCTCTGTTCAAAGCGTGTGACTTCACCAGATAGCTTTCATATAGTAGAAATACTTACAATTTAGTTCCAACAGGTATATGACCCCTGGGTCACGTTCATCTAACACTGGTACACAGTTGCTCGAGCAATATCACCACTAGATTTATGGATTATAACATTGAATTTTCCATACCGGCCAGAGTATCAACTCGAGACTCCCATGTATAGCCCGAGAGCTGTGCGCGAGGGCTGATATGGGTCAAGATGTGATGCGAGGGACTATATGGCCTTTTTCATTTTGCCCTTGTTGTCAGCCTTCAACTGATATCGTCCTCGGACTAAAGCCCTCGGGTCCGAATTCAATGTCTTGGGCTGATAACAAGGGCAATATGAAAAAGGCCATGTATTAATCTATTAATGCAAAGTCATTACTTTTTTATCACATATTTTCAATGAAAATGCAGTCTCATACGGACTACGTCAAAGCGTTTTTGATTCGAATTCATTCATTTATATACACTTTTTCAGATTTCTAGTAAGAACGTTGCTTTCCTTAACCGATGACATTACAATTGACGAAGGGCTGATATCGATAACGTGGCTATTATCGACGAACCGATAACCGGTTATCAACCCGGGGTGATATCGGCATGCAATTTCTGGTCTATAACATGGGCAATGCATCCATTTTAAATAAACTGATATTACATGCTGATAAAAACGTTTTTTGACACTGATACTGAGTTCCTAAAGACGTATAACCCTTCATAACATTCATATAACACTAGCACTATAATGTTCGACTCGCCTGATCCCTAGATAAGGTTTTTATACCTGTTATACGGTGTTTCTCGAGGTGTTTGAACCACAGACATCCTTCATATAAAACTGGTACTGAGACCTTTGTGGTGCCAGACTCTAGATAACGTTCATATAACAGAAATATTGTGTTCCTGAAGATGATTGATCCCCCGACAACGTCCATATAAGACTGATACAGAATGTCTTGAGGCGTATTACCTCAGATGACGATCATATAACAGTGATACGGAGTCTTCGAGGTGATTGACCTCATGACAGCGTTCATACGATCGACACTCGTACTGAGATACTCGAGTTAAAAGACCCCTAGATAACGTTCATGTAAGTTATCCTGACTTCTTCGAGGTGTATGACTCTTTGATAACGCACATACAACAGTGGTACTGTGTTCCTTTGGGTCTATGATCTGTAGAAAACGTTCATATTACACTGATAAAATGATGCCCGAGGTTGCAGACTCCTTTTCTACAACAGATATACTTAGTTCCTCGAGGTGTATGATCATTTAATAACGTTCATATAACACTTATACTAAGATGTTTGATCCCTAGATAACGTTCATATAACACTAGGACTGAGTTGTTCGATGTGTACGGCCCCTAGATAAAGTTCTGTAAACAGTTAAATGGAGTTACTTAAGGCATTCGACAGTTAGATAACAATAATATAACATTACTACATATAGTTATTCGACCCTTCAGTGTACCATTCACATATATTAACCATGATACTAAAATGTTCGAGAAGTAGGATCCCTAGATATAAACATCCTACGTTCAGCTTACAGTGGCACTGAGGGCAACAGTCACATACGGTTAAATGGAGACTTTTTTCAAACTGAGGACATTTTACACACTGAGGACATCTGTCACAATCGGAAAAAATATACATTGGTTGAGCAAATTTGGTAAGACGACTCGAACGACCCCTGCTTTTAAGCAATGAAATTTATGGCTCAAATATTGGTCCAATGCACTGACAAAATATGTCATAAAACCATATCAGTATTCCGAAGGTCTGATAGACAATGTTCATATAACACAGGTACAGAGTTCCTCGAGGTGTATAACCCCTAGATAACGTTCATACAAGACTTATATTGTGTTCAAAGTGGTGTATGACCCCTCGGTAACGTTCATATTAAACTGCTACACAGTTGTTTAAGGCGTGTGACTTTACCAGATATCTTTCATACAGCAAAAATACTTACAATTTAGTTCCAACAGGTCTATGACCTCTGGGTCACGTTCATATAACACTGGTACACAGTTGCTCGAGCAATATCACCACTAGATTTATGGATTATAACATTGAATTTTCCATACCGGCCAGAGTATCAAAACGAGACTCCCATATATAGCTCGAGAGCTGTGCGCGAGGGCTGATATGGGTCAAGGTGTGATGCGAGGACGATATGGTTTTTATATCAACTGATATCGCCTTGTTATCAGCCCTCAACTGATATCGTCCTCGGACTAAAGCCCTCGGGTCCGAATTCAATGTCTTGGGCTGATAACAAGGGCAATATGAAAAAGGCCATGTATTAATCTATTAATGCAAAGTCATTACTTTTTATCACATATTTTCAATGAAAATGCAGTCTCATACGGACTACGTCAAAGCGTTTTTGATTCGAATTCATTCATGTATATACACTTTTTCAGATTTCTAGTAAGAACGTTGCTTTCCTTTACCGATGACATCACAATTGACGATGGGCTGATATCGATAACGTGGCTATTATCGACGGACCGATAACCGGTTATCAACCCGGGGTGATATCGGCATGCAATTTCTGGTCTATAACATAGGCAATGCATCCATTTTAAATAAACTGATATTACATGCTGATAAAACGTTTTTGACACTGATACTGAGTTCCTATAGACGTATAACCTTTCATAACATTCATATAACACTAGCACTATAATGTTCGACTCGCCTGATCCCTAGATAAGGTTTTTATACCTGTTATACGGTGTTTCTCGAGGTGTTTGAACCACAGACATCCTTCATATAAAACTGGTACTGAGACTTTTCTGGTGCCAGATTCTAGATAACGTTCATATAACAGAAATATTGTGTTCCTGAAGATGATTGATCCCCGACAACGTCCATATAAGACTGATAAAGAATGTCTTGAGGCGTATTACCTAAGATGACGATCATATGACAGTGATACGGAGTCTTCGAGGTGATTGACCTCATGACAGCGTTCATACGATCGACACTCGTACTGAGATACTCGAGTTAAAGAGAGACTTTTTTCAAACTGAGGACATTTTACACACTGAGGACATCTGTCACAATCGGAAAAACTTTTTTTCAAACTGAGGACATTTTACACACTGAGGACATCTGTCACAATCGGATATACATTGGTTGAGCAAATTTGGTAAGACGACTCGAACGACCCCTGCTTTTTAAGCAATGAAATTTATGGCTCAAATATAGGTCCAATGCACTGACAAAATATGTCAAAAAACCCATATCAGTATTCCGAAGGTCCGAAAGACAATGTTCATATAACACAGATACAGAGTTCCTCGAGGTGTATGACTCCTAGATAACGTTCATACAAGACTTATATTGTGTTCAAAGTGGTGTATGACCCTCGGTAACGTATATATTAAACTGCTACACAGTTGTTCAAGGCGTGTGACTTTACCAGATATCTTTCATACAGCAAAATACTTACAATTTAGTTTCAACAGGTCTATGACCCTGGGTCACGTTCATATAACACTGGTACACAGTTGCTCGAGCAATATCACTACTAGATTTATGGATTATAACATTGAATTTTCCATACCGGCCAGAGTATCAAAACGAGACTCCCATATATAGCTCGAGAGCTGTGCGCGAGGGCTGATATGGGTCAAGGTGTGATGCGAGGGACGATATGGCCTTTTTCATATTGCCCTTGTTATCAGCCCTCAACTGATATCGTCCCTCGGACTAAAGCCCTCGGGTCCGAATTCAATGTCTTGGGCTGATAACAAGGGCAATATGAAAAAGGCCATGTATTAATCTATTAATGCAAAGTCATTACTTTTTTATCACATATTTTCAATGAAAATGCAGTCTCATACGGACTACGTCAAAGCGATTTTGATTCGAATTCATTCATTTATATACACTTTTCAGATTTCTAGTAAGAACGTTGCTTTCCTTAACCGATGACATTACAATTGACGATGGGCTGATATCGATAACGTGGCTATTATCGACGGACCGATAACCGGTTATCAACCCGGGGTGATATCGGCATGCAATTTCTGGTCTATAACATGGGCAATACATCCATTTTAAATAAACTGATGTTACATGCTGATAAAAACGTTTTTTAACACTGATACTGAGTTCCTATAGACGTATAACCCTTCATAACATTCATATAACACTGGCACTATAATGTTCGACTCGCCTGATCCCTAGATAAGGTTTTTATACCTGTTATACGGTGTTTCTCGAGGTGTTTGAACCACAGACATTCTTCATATAAAACTGGTACTGAGACCTTTGTGGTGCCAGACTCTAGATAACGTTCATATAACAGAAATATTGTGTTCCTGAAGATGATTGATCCCCCGATAACGTCCATATAAGACTGATAAAGAATGTCTTGAGGCGTATTACCTCAGATGACGATCATATAACAGTGATACGGAGTCTTCGAGGTGATTGACCTCATGACAGCGTTCATACGATCGACACTCGTACTGAGATATTCGAGTTAAAAGACCCCTAGATAACGTTCATGTAAGTTATCCTGGCCTCCTCGAGGTGTATGACTCTTTGATAACGCACATACAACAGTGGTACTGTGTTTCTTTGGGTTTATGATCTGCAGAAAACGTTCATATTACACTGATAGAATGATGCCCGAGGTTGCAGACCTCTTTTCTACAACAGATATACTTAGTTCCTCGAGGTGTATGATCATTTAATAACGTTCATATAACACTTATACTAATATGTTTGATCCCTAGATAACGTTCATATAACACTAGGACTGAGTTGTTCGATGTGTACGGCCCCTAGATAAAGTTCTGTAAACAGTTATATGGAGTTTCTTAAGGCATTCGACGGTTAGATAACAATAATATAACATTACTACATAGTTATTCGACCCTTCAGTGTACCATTCACATATATTAACCATGATACTAAAATGTTCGAGAAGTAGGATCCTTAGATATAAACATTTATCATATATTTAGTAGTAAATACAGTAGTTTTGAATATTTGATAAATAGCCTGCTGTTTAATCCGTATCGCTCAACTTTGATGCGCACCCTTTATCACACCCCTTTATCGCATGTCTATCCTTTATCACACCCTTTATCGCATCCCTACTGGATTTCTCGTTCGTATTCTATACGGAGTCTCTCGGACAGTCTCCTGTTTAAATATATGATGGCATGGCTCCGTATCACATGCCGTATCACTCGACAACATCCCTCTGGCCTAAAGGCCCTCGGGCTGATATTGGTATCTCGGGATGATACAGCATGTACGGATTTTGCCATGTATTATTCTCTATGTTACGTCCAGCTAACAGTGGCACTGAGTGCAACAGGCATATACGGTTCAATAGAGACTTTTTTCAAAGTGAGGACATTTTACACACTGAGGACATCGGTCACAATCGGAAAAAATATACATTGGTTGAGCAAATTTGGTAAGACGACTCGAACGACCCCTGCTTTTAATCAATGAAATTTATGGCTCAAATATTGGTCCAATGCACTGACAAAATATGTCATAAAACCATATCAGTATTCCGAAGGTCTGATAGACAATGTTCATATAACACAGGTACAGAGTTCCTCGAGGTGTATAACCCCTAGATAACGTTCATACAAGACTTATATTGTGTTCAAAGTGGTGTATGACCCCTCGGTAACGTTCATATTAAACTGCTACACAGTTGTTTAAGGCGTGTGACTTTACCAGATATCTTTCATACAGCAAAAATACTTACAATTTAGTTCCAACAGGTCTATGACCTCTGGGTCACGTTCATATAACACTGGTACACAGTTGCTCGAGCAATATCACCACTAGATTTATGGATTATAACATTGAATTTTCCATACCGGCCAGAGCATCAAAACGAGACTCCCATATATAGCTCGAGAGCTGTGCGCGAGGGCTGATATGGGTCAAGGTGTGATGCGAGGACGATATTTTTCATATTGCCCTTGTTATCAGCCCTCAACTGATATCGTCCTCGGACTAAAGCCCTCGGGTCCGAATTCAATGTCTTGGGCTGATAACAAGGGCAATATGAAAAAGGCCATGTATTAATCTATTAATGCAAAGTCATTACTTTTATCACATATTTTCAATGAAAATGCAGTCTCATACGGACTACGTCAAAGCGTTTTGATTCGAATTCATTCATGTATATACACTTTTCAGATTTCTAGTAAGAACGTTGCTTTCCTTTACCGATGACATCACAATTGACGATGGGCTGATATCGATAACGTGGCTATTATCGACGGACCGATAACCGGTTATCAACCCGGGGTGATATCGGCATGCAATTTCTGGTCTATAACATAGGCAATGCATCCATTTTAAATAAACTGATATTACATGCTGATAAAAACGTTTTTTGACACTGATACTGAGTTCCTATAGACGTATAACCTTTCATAACATTCATATAACACTAGCACTATAATGTTCGACTCGCCTGATCCCTAGATAAGGTTTTTATACCTGTTATACGGTGTTTCTCGAGGTGTTTGAACCACAGACATCCTTCATATAAAACTGGTACTGAGACTTTTCTGGTGCCAGATTCTAGATAACGTTCATATAACAGAAATATTGTGTTCCTGAAGATGATTGATCCCCCGACAACGTCCATATAAGACTGATAAAGAATGTCTTGAGGCGTATTACCTAAGATGACGATCATATGACAGTGATACGGAGTCTTCGAGGTGATTGACCTCATGACAGCGTTCATACGATCGACACTCGTACTGAGATACTCGAGTTAAAAGAGACTTTTTTTTCAAACTGAGGACATTTTACACACTGAGGACATCTGTCACAATCGGAAAAAATATACATTGGTTGAGCAAATTTGGTAAGACGACTCGAACGACCCCTGCTTTTAAGCAATGAAATTTATGGCTCAAATATAGGTCCAATGCACTGACAAAATATGTCAAAAAAACCATATCAGTATTCCGAAGGTCCGAAAGACAATGTTCATATAACACAGATACAGAGTTCCTCGAGGTGTATGACTCTAGATAACGTTCATACAAGACTTATATTGTGTTCAAAGTGGTGTATGACCCTCGGTAACGTATATATTAAACTGCTACACAGTTGTTCAAGGCGTGTGACTTTACCAGATATCTTTCATACAGCAAAATACTTACAATTTAGTTTCAACAGGTCTATGACCCTGGGTCACGTTCATATAACACTGGTACACAGTTGCTCGAGCAATATCACTACTAGATTTATGGATTATAACATTGAATTTTCCATACCGGCCAGAGTATCAAAACGAGACTCCGCGGGGCATATATGATGCGAGCTGTCCTGGGTCACGTTCATATAACACTGGTACACAGTTGCTCGAGCAATATCACCACTTTATTTATGGATTATAACATTGAATTTTCCATACCGGCCAGAGTATCAACTCCAGACTCCCATATAGCCCGAGAGCTGCGCGAGGGCTGATATGGTTCAGGTGTGATGCGAGGGGAATATGGCCTTTTCATATTGCCCTTGTTATCAGCAGGGCTGATATCAGCTCGTTTTCATATTGCCCTTGTTATCAGCCCTCAACTGATATCGTCCTCGGACTAAAGCCCTCGGGTCCGAATTCAATGTCTTGGGCTGATAACAAGGGCAATATGAAAAAGGCCATGTATTAATCTATTAATGCAAAGTCATTACTTTTTTATCACATATTTTCAATGAAAATGCAGTCTCATACGGACTACGTCAAAGCGATTTTGATTCGAATTCATTCATTTATATACACTTTTTCAGATTTCTAGTAAGAACGTTGCTTTCCTTAACCGATGACATTACAATTGACGATGGGCTGATATCGATAACGTGGCTATTATCGACGGACCGATAACCGGTTATCAACCCGGGGTGATATCGGCATGCAATTTCTGGTCTATAACATGGGCAATACATCCATTTTAAATAAACTGATGTTACATGCTGATAAAAACGTTTTTTAACACTGATACTGAGTTCCTATAGACGTATAACCCTTCATAACATTCATATAACACTGGCACTATAATGTTCGACTCGCCTGATCCCTAGATAAGGTTTTTATACCTGTTATACGGTGTTTCTCGAGGTGTTTGAACCACAGACATTCTTCATATAAAACTGGTACTGAGACCTTTGTGGTGCCAGACTCTAGATAACGTTCATATAACAGAAATATTGTGTTCCTGAAGATGATTGATCCCCCGATAACGTCCATATAAGACTGATAAAGAATGTCTTGAGGCGTATTACCTCAGATGACGATCATATAACAGTGATACGGAGTCTTCGAGGTGATTGACCTCATGACAGCGTTCATACGATCGACACTCGTACTGAGATATTCGAGTTAAAAGACCCCTAGATAACGTTCATGTAAGTTATCCTGGCCTCCTCGAGGTGTATGACTCTTTGATAACGCACATACAACAGTGGTACTGTGTTTCTTTGGGTTTATGATCTGCAGAAAACGTTCATATTACACTGATAGAATGATGCCCGAGGTTGCAGACCTCTTTTCTACAACAGATATACTTAGTTCCTCGAGGTGTATGATCATTTAATAACGTTCATATAACACTTATACTAATATGTTTGATCCCTAGATAACGTTCATATAACACTAGGACTGAGTTGTTCGATGTGTACGGCCCCTAGATAAAGTTCTGTAAACAGTTATATGGAGTTTCTTAAGGCATTCGACGGTTAGATAACAATAATATAACATTACTACATAGTTATTCGACCCTTCAGTGTACCATTCACATATATTAACCATGATACTAAAATGTTCGAGAAGTAGGATCCTTAGATATAAACATTTATCATATATTTAGTAGTAAATACAGTAGTTTTGAATATTTGATAAATAGCCTGCTGTTTAATCCGTATCGCTCAACTTTGATGCGCACCCTTTATCACACCCCTTTATCGCATGTCTATCCTTTATCACACCCTTTATCGCATCCCTACTCGGATTTCTCGTTCGTATTCTATACGGAGTCTCTCGGACAGTCTCCTGTTTAAATATATGATAAAGCGTATAAAACATGGCAAAATCCGTATCACATGCCGTATCACCTCGACCAATATCATCCTCTGGCCTAAAGGCCCTCGGGCTGATATTGGTATCTCGGGATGATACAGCATGTGATACGGATTTTGCCATGTATTATTCTCTATGTTACGTCCAGCTAACAGTGGCACTGAGTGCAACAGGCACATACGGTTCAATAGAGACTTTTTTCAAACTGAGGACATTTTACACACTGAGGACATCGGTCACAATCGGAAAAAATATACATTGGTTGAGCAAATTTGGTAAGACGACTCGAACGACCCTGCTTTTAAGCAATGAAATTTATGGCTCAAATATAGGTCCAATGCACTGACAAAATATGTCATAAAAACCATATCAGTATTCCGAAGGTCCGATAGACAATGTTCATATAACAAGGTTCATAGTTCCTCGAGGTGTATGACTTCTAGATAACGTTCATACAAGACTTATATTGTGTTCAAAGTGGTGTATGACCCCTCGGTAACGTATATATTAAACTGCTACACAGTTGTTCAAGGCGTGTGACTTTACCAGATATCTTTCATACATCAAAAATACTTACAATTTAGTTCCAACAGGTCTATGACCCTGGGTCACGTTCATATAACACTGGTACACAGTTGCTCGAGCAATATCACCACTAGATTTATGGATTATAACATTGAATTTTCCATACCGGTCAGAGTATCAACTCGAGACTCCCATATATAGCCCGAGAGCTGTGCGCAAGGACTGATATGGGTCATGGTGTGATGCGAGGGACGATATGGCCTTTTTCATATTGCCCTTGTTATCCTCCCTCAACTGATATCGTCCCTCGGACTAAAACCCTCGGGTCCGAATTCAATGTCTTGGGCTGATAACAAGGGCAATATGAAAAAGGCCATGTATTAATCTATTAATGCAGTCATTACTTTTTTATCACATATTTTCAATGAAAATGCAGTCTCATACGGACTACGTCAAAGCGTTTTTGATTCGAATTCATTCATTTATATACACTTTTTCAGATTTCTAGTAAGAACGTTGCTTTCCTTAACCGATGACATTACAATTGACGATGGGCTGATATCGATAACGTGGCTATTATCGACGGACCGATAACCGGTTATCAACCCGGGGTGATATCGGCATGCAATTTCTGGTCTATAACATGGGCAATACATCCATTTTAAATAAACTGATATTACATGCTGATAAAAACGTTTTTTTAACACTGATACTGAGTTCCTATAGACGTATAACCCTTCATAACATTCATTATAACACTGGCACTATAATGTTCGACTCGCCTGATCCCTAGATAAGATTTTTTACCTGTTATACGGTGTTTCTCGAGGTGTTTGAACCACAGACATCCTTCATATAAAACTGGTACTGAGACCTTTGTGGTGCCAGACTCTAGATAACGTTCATATAACAGAAATATTGTGTTCCTGAAGATGATTGATCCCCCGATAACGTCCATATAAGACTGATAAAGAATATCTTGAGGCGTATTACCTCAGATGACGATCATATAACAGTGATACGGAGTCTTCGAGGTGATTGACCTCATGACAGCGTTCATACGATCGACACTCGTACTGAGATATTCGAGTTAAAAGACCCCTAGATAACGTTCATGTAAGTTATCCTGGCCTCCTCGAGGTGTATGACTCTTTGATAACGCACATACAACAGTGGTACTGTGTTCCTTTGGGTCTATGATCTGCAGAAAACGTTCATATTACACTGATAGAATGATGCCCGAGGTTGCAGACCCCTTTTCTACAACAGATATACTTAGTTCCTCGAGGTGTATGATCATTTAATAACGTTCATATAACACTTATACTAAGATGTTTGATCCCTAGATAACGTTCATATAACACTAGGACTGAGTTGTTCGATGTGTACGGCCCCTAGATAAAGTTTTGTAAACAGTTATATGGAGTTACTTAAGGCATTCGACGGTTAGATAACAATAATATAACATTACTACATAGTTATTCGACCCCTTCAGTGTACCATTCACATATAATAACCATGATACTAAAATGTTCGAGAAGTAGGATCCCTAGATATAAACATGTTACGTTCAGCTAACAGTGGCACTGAGGGCAACACGCACATAGGTTAATTGGAGACTTTTTTTCAAACTGAGGACATTTTACACACTGAGGACATCGGTCACAATCGGAAAAAATATACATTGGTTGAGCAAATTTGGTAAGACGACTCGAACGACCCCTGCTTTTTAAGCAATGAAATTTATGGCTCAAATATAGGTCCAATGCACTGACAAAATATGTCATAAAAACCATATCAGTATTCCGAAGGTCCGATAGACAATGTTCATATAACACAGGTACAGAGTTCCTCGAGGTGTATGACTCCTAGATAACGTTCATACAAGACTTATATTGTGTTCAAAGTGGTGTATGACCCCTCGGTAACGTATATATTAAACTGCTACACAGTTGTTCAAGGCGTGTGACTTTACCAGATATCTTTCATACAGCAAAAATACTTACAATTTAGTTCCAACAGGTCTATGACCCTGGGTCACGTTCATATAACACTGGTACACAGTTGCTCGAGCAATATCACCACTAGATTTATGAATTATAACATTGAATTTTCCATACCGGCCAGAGTATCAACTCGAGACTCCCATATATAGCCCGAGAGCTGTGCGCAAGGGCTGATATGGGTCATGGTGTGATGCGAGGACGATATGGTTTTTATATTGCCCTTGTTATCAGCCCTCAACTGATATCGTCCTCGGACTAAAACCCTCGGGTCCGAATTCAATGTCTTGGGCTGATAACAAGGGCAATATGAAAAAGGCCATGTATTAATCTATTAATGCAGTCATTACTTTTTTATCACATATTTTCAATGAAAATGCAGTCTCATACGGACTACGTCAAAGCGTTTTTGATTCGAATTCATTCATTTATATACACTTTTTCAGATTTCTAGTAAGAACGTTGCTTTCCTTAACCGATGACATTACAATTGACGATGGGCTGATATCGATAACGTGGCTATTATCGACGGACCGATAACCGGTTATCAACCCGGGGTGATATCGGCATGCAATTTCTGGTCTATAACATGGGCAATAGATCCATTTTAAATTATACAATTATAGCCTTTGTATGAGGTCGATACGAGGTTATATCGACGTAAGAGAAGCATATTGACTGAGGACGAAGTCCGAGGTCGATATGCTTCTCTAGGTCAATATAACATCGTATTGACCTCAACCAAAGGCTACAATTGTTATGCTATTAATCAACAACTATTGCATGAACAATGTAAAATTGGGGATTTCTAGAATGTATTTTTAGTAACATGCTGAATGCCCTGTGCAATATGCTGTTTTTGACCTACGAAAAGCTAAACACAACAGTATTGGCGTGCAAACTGAGTAAATACAAATGTACATGTGATCAAGTTTTAACGAATCACAAATCCTTAAAAATATTCGATTAATAATATAAACTGATATTACATGCTGATAAAAACGTTTTTTAACACTGATACTGAGTTCCTATTGACGTATAACCCTTCATAACATTCATATAACACTGGCACTATAATGTTCGACTCGCCTGACCCTAGATAAGGTTTTATAACCGTTATACGGTGTTTCTCGAGGTGTTTGAACCACAGACATCCTTCATATAAAACTGGTACTGAGACCTTTGTGGTGCCAGACTCTAGATAACGTTCATATAACAGAAATATTGTGTTCCTGGAGATGATTGATCCCCCGATAACGTCCATATAAGAGAGATAAAGAATGTCTTGAGGCGTATTACCTCAGATGACGATCATATAACAGTGATACGGAGTCTTCGAGGTGATCGACCTCATGACAGCGTTCATACGATCGACACTCGTACTGAGATATTCGAGTTAAAGACCCTACATAACGTTCATGTAAGTTACCCTGAGCTCCTCGAGGTGTACGACTCTTTGATAACGCACATACAACAGTGGTACTGTGTTCCTTTGGGTCCATGATCTACAGAAAACGTTCATATTACACTGATAAAATGATGCCCGAGGTTGCAGACCCTTTTCTACAACAGATATACTTAGTTCCTCGAGGTGTATGATCATTTAATAACGTTCACTAAGATGTTTGATCCTAGATAACGTTCATATAACACTAGGACTGAGTTGTTCGATGTGTACGGCCCTTAGATAAAGTTCTGTAAACAGTTATATGGAGTTACTTAAGGCATTCGACGGTTAGATAACAATAATATAACATTACTACATAGTTATTCGACCCTTCAGTGTACCATTCACATATATTAACCATGATACTAAAATGTTACAGAAGTAGGATCCTAGATATAAACATGCTACGTTCAGCTAACAGTGGCACTAAGGGCAACAGTCACATACGGTTAAATGGAGACTTTTTTTCAAACTGAGGACATTTTACACACTGAGGACATCGGTCATAATCGGCAAAAAATATACATTGGTTGAGCGAATTTGGTAAGACGACTCGAACGACCGCTGCTTTTTAAGCAATGAAATTTATGGCTCAAATATAGGTCCAATGCTCTGACAAAATATGTCATAAAAACCATATCAGTATTCCGAAGGTCTGATAGACAATGTTCATATAACACAGGTACAGAGTTCCTAGAGGTGTATGACCCCTAGATAACGTTCATACAAGACTTATATTGTGTTCAAAGTGGTGTATGATCCCTCGGTAACGTTCATATTAAACTGCTACACAGTTGTCCAAGGCGTGTGACTTTACCAGATATCTTTCATACAGCAAAAATACTTACAATTTAGTTCCAACAGGTCTATGACTCCTGGGTCACGTTCATATAACACTGGTACACAGTTGCTCGAGGAATATCACCACTAGATTTATGGATTATAACATTGAATTTTCCATACCGGCCAGAGTATCAACTCGAGACTCCCATATATAGCCCGAGAGCTGTGCGCGAGGGCTGATATGGGTCAAAGTGTGATGCGAGGCACGATATGGCCTTTTTCATATTGCCCTTGTTATCAGCCCTCAACTGATATCGTCCCTCCGACTAAAGCCCTCGGGTCCGAATTCAATGTCTTGGGCTGATAACAAGGGCAATATGAAAAAGGCCATGTATCAATCTATTAATGCAAAGTCATTACTTTTTTATCACATATTTTCATTGAAAATGCAGTCTCATACGGACTACGTCAAAGCGTTTTGATTCGAATTCATTCATTTATATACACTTTTCAGATTTCTAGTAAGAACGTTGCTTTCCTTAAGCGATGACATTACAATTGACGATGGGCTGATATCGATAACGTGGCTATTATCGACGGACCGATAACCGGTTATCAACCCGGGGTGATATCGGCATGCAATTTCTGGTCTATAACATGGGCAATACATCCATTTTAAATAAACTGATATTACATGCTGATAAAAACGTTTTTTAACACTGATACTGAGTTCCTATAGACGTATAACCCTTCATAACATTCATATAACACTGGCACTATAATGTTCGACTCGCCTGACCCCTAGATAAGATTTTTATACCTGTTATACGGTGTTTCTCGAGGTGTTTGAACCACAGACATCCTTCGTATAAAACTGGTACTGAGACCTTTGGGTGCCAGACTCTAGATAACGTTCATATAACAGAAATATTGTGTTCCTGAAGATGATTGATCCCCCGATAACGTCCATATAAGATTGATAAAGAATGTCTTGAGGCGTATTTCCTCAGATGACGATCATATAACAGTGATATGGAGTCTGCGAGGTGATTGACCTCATGACAGCGTTCATACGATCGACACTCGTACTGAGATATTCGAGTTAAAGACCCTAGATAACGTTCATGTAAGTTATCCTGACCTCCTCGAGGTGTATGACTCTTTGATAACGCACATACAACAGTGATACTGTGTTTTTTTGGGTCTATGATCTGCAGAAAACGTTCATATTACACTGATAAAATGATGCCCGAGGTTGCAGACCCTTTTCTACAACAGATATACTTAGTTCCTCGAGGTGTATGATCATTCAATAACGTTCATATAACACTTATACTAAGATGTTTGATCCCTAGATAACGTTTATATAACACTAGGACTGAGTTGTTCGATGTGTACGGACCTTAGATAAAGTTCTGTAAACAGTTATATGGAGTTACTTAAGGCATTCGACGGTTAGATAACAATAATATAACATTACTACATAGTTATTCGACCCCTTCAGTGTACCATTCACATATATTAACCATGATACTAAAATGTTACAGAAGTAGGATCCTAGATATACACATGTTACGTTCAGCTAACAGTGGCACTGAGGGCAACAGGCACATACGATTGAATGGACACTTTTTTTCAAACTGAGGACATTTTACACACTGAGGACATCTGTCAGAATCGGAAAAATTTGTACATTGGCTGATCGAATTTGGTAAAACGACTCGAACGACCCCTGCTTTTTAAGCAATGAAATTTATGGCTCAGATATAGGCCCAATACACTGACAAAATATGTCATAAAAACCATATCAGTATTCCGAAGGTCCGATAGACAATGTTCATATATTACAGGTACAGAGTTCCTCGAGGTGTATGACCCCTAGATAACGTTCATACAAGACTTATATTGTGTTCAAAGTGGTGTATGACCCCTCGGTAACGTTCATATTAAACTGCTACACAGTTATGAAAAAGGCCATATCGTCCCTCGCATCACACCTCGACCCATATCAGCCCTCGAGCACAGGTCTCGGGCTATATATGGGAGTCTCGAGTTAATACTCTGGCCGGTATGGAAAATTCAATGTTATAATCCATAAATCTAGTGGTGATATTGCTCGAGCAACTGTGTACCAGTGTTTTATGAACGTGACCCAGGGGTCATAGACCTGAACAAATTCATAAATCTAGAAAATTTGGACAGCCTTTGGAAGATAAGAGTATATTGGATAGGGACAACAATTTTGCCTGGCAACAGGCCACCTTCGGACCCCTTAAAGAGTTGTTGCAAGAGTTCGTAACGTGACGACAGCGTGGCACAATCTCTACACGAGGGATCGGATTTACCGTCCCCAATCTGATCATACGTGGCTGCGTACTTGTACATCCCGCACAGCCAAACGGAGGCCCCACTTTGACAACGGTTTTACTGCCGATCGGAAGAAGACCTTATTGACCATATTTCTATTCCCCAGTCATCCTTGGGGTGATTTTGGAAATGAATATTCTAGACTGGTACTTACTGTAAAAAATAACCTTGCCCAAGACACGATGAAAATGAATATTTGGCCTACAAAATGCAGGACTTTGCAAAAATAGTTGTGTACAAAAGCGAAAATAATTTTCGCGCTAAATAAATAAGTCGTACTATCAACAGGTGTAAAAATGAATATTCCATCAGCAAAATATTCCCCCTCCCACTGAAAATCAAATGGTCCCCTAAGGCTATTTAAATTCAATCATGTTTTTAACTGATCTATTTTTGATTTTTTGTCATATAAATAGGTAAAACACTTAATTCATAATATTATTATAATCATTTTATTCAATATATGTAACTTCCTTAAATATTCATAATAAAGTTCACGTTCTTAATATCTAGTTTTATGTACACTTAACCCACACAAGGCCTACATTGAGTATCGACTGCATGTGGTCAAAACCTGATTTAAACTGCATGTAAACATTGATTTTTATCAATGGGAACGTAATAGAGTTTAGTTTAAGTGTTGAGTACACTTACACCACACCGAGTTTAGCTCAATATGAACACGGCCTAGGTCCAGTGCAGGTTTAGTCTTCATAAAACAAAACACAAAAGATTACAATAAAGTCAATTTCTTTGATAAAAATGATAATTTTTGAACGGATTAACAAATTTTTGTAATTTCAGAAGTTTTTAGAACACTTGTTAAGTACCGACCCATATATGCCGGCTAGATTCAATAAAAAAAGGGGGAACACCCAATATCTTTACACGAGATTTTACTTCAAAATCATACAACCAGAGGACAATGAATTCCGATTCAAAGCTATTTTGATACTTAGTACGTAATGTAGGATAAAACGAACTTTATAGATTTAGTAAAGTCCTTATCCCTTTAAAGCATTTTCTACATTTTTAGTATCTAAACCTTTATTCGATATAGATTCAAGCCCGTGCCCCGGAATTAATTTACAATTTCGCACCCTTTGTGTCCGGGTCCAGGTTCTGAAACGCTGTGAAACAAGAACATAGCTAAACTTTTCAAATTTCTACAATTTGTGTTATAAAAGACAATCTGGACAGACATTGTGGCACAGCTTAAAGTAAATTGGGATCAACGTATCGAAGCCATAGGGCGCATTGCATTTGTGCACTATTCTTTTTTTTTTTTTGCATTTGCGCATCGACCGAAATGTCGTTAAACATTAAAGTTTAAAACTTAATGGTAATTTTCTGGTCTTTGTGCCCAATACATTATGTCAGAATGTAAGAAATTCGCTGATTATTTAGTTACATTACCACCGATTACAAGTTCCCAAGTGTACCATAAGAAAAAAAAAAAAAAAAAAAAACAAAACGTGAATATAATGGAAAAGAAGAGTAATGGCATTATATATGAATTTTTATCATTTATCCATATTCAAATATAGTTTATTATTACAAAATTTCAAAATTTTCATTGGATGAAATGCTGACACATGACATTCTGTAACTTCTGATATTGTTTAATTTTGAAAATCATATTGACTACCTTTCACTTTCACATTCCAATTACATTATGCATGACGTCATAATATCTTGATTTTCATATCGAATTGCTATTTAATAAAACAATTACATTCTTTTGTAGTAGTCAATATGAGTTTTATGGACCTTTGAAATCAATATTAACCTCACCCTACTACTTCGGTCAATATCAATTTCTTTGGTCCATAAAATCTCATATTGACTTCTACGAAAGACTATAATTGTATAATATTTGCTCCAAGTTAGGCTACCGGAAGGGATAACATAATTGTTTTCTGTAAAAAAGCCGCAATTGATATGAAAATGAAAGTGCGCAAACGAGAAAAAAAAGGAAAAGCTATACGAAAGTGCGCAAATGTTAATCTCCCACGCAATATGAGGTTTGAGCTTGACTCACATTTTGGAACAAATAAAAAAATAAAACTGACAAGGAATGAGACATCACTTAAACATGCCCGAATTTGTCACGTCTTTGGAACCAACTCAAAATAATGTATTACTCTGATAGCGATGTCTGATTATATATTAGGGACGGAAGTATAACTCGGCATAAAACTGCAGTTATAATTCTACAAGTTCCTTCCATGAGTGGATCCAGGATTTAAAATTTCCATAACCTATTCAGGCGCAGCACAATTTTTTCGATGTTTTGCCTTAAAATTGAGAAATATATTGTCGAACGCCAGGGTGTACGCTCGGCGCGCCGGGCTTAAATCCGGAAAGAGTTCCATATGGCACCCCACGGAATAAACTGCAACATGTTATTTTGTTCCTTTAGTATGGTGGGGTGCCATATGGAACTCTTGCCGATGATACTTTCCAAAATATGCGTCGGCTGTTGGATATGCAAGTTAAAGACCTGGCATAAACAGCCGAAGCCAAAATCCTTCTTGAAAATTATGATTTAATCCGTCTTCAATTGTGCGGTAGTGTACTGAACATTAAGTGTATATGTAGTTTAATAATGTGAACGAAACTCATGTACACGTATTTTAATTAAGTGTACAGGTGAGAACAAAGTAGGTGTGAAACTTGTTTACTGTACACTAAACTAAATCTAAACTTGTTTTCTGTATACTGAATACCTCAAAGGTCCTTGTGCAATTAAATCAGTCTAACTTGAGACTGGCCAGATTAGTTGCTTGTGGAGACCGTGTGGAAATAATTGTTGAGGCGAAGATAGTTTTTTTCGATTACAAGCTTAAAACACTCTTCTTGTTTATGTTATTTTCTTTTCAAAGAGCTGTGCAATTATCAGGTGTACGTCGTATATTTTGGAGCTAAGCTATAATAGGTTTTACACTTCGAATATTTGGCAAAACTGGAATGACACACGATCATCGTGTTACCATAGTTAGTTTTCGGATTATGTTTACTATGAAGTTCTTTTTTTTATATGGTAAAAAATCACCAGCACAATGACAGGTCCCACCAGCACAGTATCAGGGCGTTGAAAAAATATAAAACTTGCAAATTTAACAGATTGGTACAGATTTCCACAAAATGGTTATGTCAAGCCAATTCATGTATAACAAACGGACTCTAAGACAATTAATTTATTTTATCAGTTCCATATGTTCTAAAATTAGCATTTATGTGTTTAGCATACCAGAGCAGTTTAGACGGCTAATTTTTTGCTTGCTTGTTTTTTAACAAATAAGACACAAATCTATAACATCTTAACTATATAATTTCATCTGTTATTCGAGAAAACGTAAAAAATCATCACTTTCGTCTTTGATTACATTTTTTCCACGATCACCAGCACCGCTCAGGACCGAATCACAAGCACAGAACGTTCTCTCGCAGGACAACTATACCCACCGTGAAATAGATGTTTTCAAAATTTCATTGGTTTCGGCTCTAGATCTTGTAAGTTTAGGCTGAGTTTTCTCTCTAACTCTGTACACTGCCTGTCTAACTCTCGCTTTTCTTCTAATACCTAAGTATCGTTTGTTCTGCCAATTTTAGAAGCGATAAGTATATGTTGCCTTTCTGTTTGACTTAGTTTGGCTTAATCAATTGAAAATTGTCGCTATTTTGATATATGGACAATGTCGCTATTTCGATAGCCTCTCTTTCGATATCGTCCTTAAAAACGAGCTAGTGGACAAGAGATTCTAACTGTGTAGAAGGTGTCATAAAATAAAACTTATTTTACGCGGGTTTTGAAACCGGTTTTACGGAACATGTCAGCAGAATGGTATACGCAAGAAGGATGATAAGTCGCATAATGCCCTGTGTTATCCCCTGTTGGCTGCTGACATGCCCAGCAGTCAGCAGGGCACAACACAGACATTCTCCAATCTTTAAACAATAAAATATGACAACTTCGAATTTTATAACAACGCACCAATTGCTTAACAAAAAAGAAGTTCGTTTAAATATTTTAACACCATAAAGAGATAAACGAATGAAATTATATAGATTTCTCACTAAGAACCATTTGAAAACGTAGATTTTAAGCTTCTCGATATGGCCTGCTCAGACTAATTTACTGACACTCTTGAAAATGTTGATGTTTTGTGACGTTACAATAAATAGTAAGGGGAAAGGCACATTATGTTACGTTTGTAATCTATTCATTAAGCAGTTCATCTTACATTCTAAATTAAAACAGAACTAAATAAACATAATCATAAATGTATCCATTATGAATAGCTAACTGGGGCCACTGTTATTGAACTATTTTGCGAAGTGTATTATCCACAAGTGGTAAATGCGGAGCAATCCTAGATACATAATGATGTTTCCCGCCAAAATATGAAACCAGTTCCTTTAAGACATTTGAGAAAGACTATTTTCGTAGTACTTAAAGGATGATAATCATGTCATCTGAATGTGAAAATGGTTGTAAGTTGAAAGTATCAGCCTGCTCGACAGAAGTTTTTGTTCATGCATTAAAATTTCTTTGGCGCGTATGCATGCCGAACGTAAATATCTATACGTTACACACACGTTCCAGGCACATCGAATACGTTTCAGACACGCTTGACACGCGTTTGACATACGTTTGTTTCACGTCGTGTACGCTTCATGATCGACCAACTTTTAAATTGGCATTTTCCAATTTCTCACACTGATGTGGTGCTTTGTATGGCAATCATGATGCCCAACTCCTAGAGGGATTCGGCATTGATCGCGGCTGGTCGTGGCAAAAAAGTGGTCGTACTAGCATAGTGATAAGGTCGTAGAAAGATCGTAGTGGCAGCGGCGAATAGCGTAGCAAAGTCGTGGTGTCCGCGTGGCATGATTGTCCATTATTTCAGTCAGATTCTGATTACGCTCGCCCTACGATCATGCCAAGACAGCACAACGACCTGTACGATATTACTACGCTTTTACCTCGTTTGTGTAACGTTTTACTTCGCCCTCCACATTCATACCACGTCTTTACTACGAGTATGACGACCGTGATACACGTTTTCTTTGACTTTCAGAAAATGCATCAATTTTCCGAAGATAACCTTGGCCTTATCCAAACTATTTAGTGCTTCTTTCGTCTACGGTTTCCTCAGCTCGAAAAATAAACAAAAAATTATTGCAACAGCAAGGCCAGTTTTCATTGCATATTATTAGTTTAAAGAAAACTGTATTATTCATTTCTTTCCATAATAAGCATAATTTTTTTAAATTTTTTTTTATGAGATAAGCAAACTAGATTTTTTTCATAAATGTGACGGGAAAATAGAATGAGGTCGATGTGAACGTGGTATAACCGCGTGGCACACTTAGGAGAAACGTGATGCGTCTGGTTGAGACGTATAGAGCGTAGCTGTACCGTTAAAGGCAGACGCGGTAGAATCGTGACATAATCGTGGTAGTACTGGTTTTGTGTAAATCGTGGGCAACAGGAGAAAATTAATTGTAATGTAGTTATATAGATTCAAAAGAGTTCATAAGTAGACTAGATACATGCTTTATTCATCAACTAAATTCCAAGCTATCATTTATGATTACAGGAGTCTACAAAGAAAAGGGAAGGAAACTGTTACAATGTCTATTACTAATGACTAACTACCACAAAACCAAATTAAACATAATATACAACATTCCCCCCACTAAAAGTCAACTAATAGTTCAATACAAAATTTCAGTTAATCGTCAAATCCATATCTACATGGTTTCTTAATTTCACGTTTAGAACGTCTAACACTGGGAGACGTTTCAATAGGGTTGTCCATGTTGCTGGTAACTTCCTGTGTTGTAGTTTCAATACCGGAATACACACATTCATCGATGTCCGTGGTTCTATCGTTCAAAACTGATTGATCAAGATTGTCATTGTTTATTTGTTGTCCTGTTGGCGCTAAATGTGGGATTGATACAGTAGTTTCGCGTCCATCAGACAATTTAACATGAGCATAAGATGGATTGGCTTCCAAAAGATCTACTTCTTCGACGAGTGGACCATACTTAGTCGCACGCACAAGCTTTTTCATTAAAACCGGTCCAGGGTGCGCTAGCCAAGACGGAATGGATTGGCCAGATGATGATCTTCTTGTAAAGTTGATTAACCATTCATGTGGAGTAGTGTTTATTGAAGTACATTACAAACTTCGAACAGAGTGCAGTGCATCTGGCAATACAATCTCCCACTGACTCTCTTTTAGTCCCAAAGATTCTAACGCTAGAGTAACGGCTTTCCATATGATACCGTTATAGCGTTCACATTGCCCATTGCTCTGTGGGCTATATGGCGTTGTATTGCTAGTAGCTACTCCATGCGATTGGAGAAAAGTTTTGAGTTCGGCGCTCATGAAAGATTGACCACAGTCCGAGTGAATATAAGCAGGCATACCAAAAAGAGCAAATAACTGTCGTAATCACTGAATCAAAGTTGCGCTTGTCATATCGGTGCAAGGAAAGGCAAATGGGAATCTTGAGTATTCGTCGACAACGGTAAGAATATACTTCTTCGTACTAACAGACGGCAGTGGTCCTTTAAAATCAATGCTTAAACGTTCAAAAGGTTGTATAGCTTTCACAAGAGGTGATGCATTCGGTTTAGCATACTAAGGTTTCACTTTTGCACAAATCTGACATTGTTTGATTGTTTTCGTGACGTCATCAACAGAGTAAGGTAAGTTCTTTGAACGGACGAAGTGAAGAAGTCGATTGATGCCCGGATGGCAAAGCGCACTGTGCAATTCAGAAAGAGCATCTGAGCTGACGGAGGAGCAGTAGGCTCGAGAGAAGCAATCGGCTGACTCATTGTCTCGTCCAGGACGGTATTTTATATAATAGCTGTAGCAGCTCAATTCAGTTCTCCATCGAATTATTTTGTCATTTTTCACTTTACCGTGCTTCTTTGAATCAAACATATAAGAAACTGCTCCCTGATCAGTGACAAGAGTGAAGTGTTTCCCACTAAGTAAGTGTCTCCACAGCTTCTACTATTGCACATGCTTCCTTTTCTACAGGTGAGTGTCTTAATTCATGAGCATTTAAAGTTCTCGAAAAGAAAGCAACAGGCCTTCAGCCCTGATTGAGACTTCCGGCTACTGCAGAATCCGAGGCATCGGTTTCTACGACAAAATGAATAGCTTCATCAATTGCACTGATGCTTGCGTTTTCAAGATCGGATTGCAGATCATCGAATGCTTTCACTGCAATAGAGGCTAACGGAAAAGATGTAGCGTAGCATTAGCCAAAGGGTTGATTTTGCCTGAGATTCTTGGAATCCATTGACTATAATAAGAAAACATTCCTACGGCTCTTTTTACCGATTTAGTACTGTGGGGAACATGGAGTTCCCTTAGCGGCTTCATTCGCCTGATGCTAGTACTTTACGTGATAAAAGATCTGCAGCCGCAGATGATGAGACCCTACCTACAAGCCTGGATGAACGCTCTCAGCAGTTTTTGACTATGCAGAAGTAACTCTTTGATCATATCCGACCAGAAGGTGACAGGGAGCTTGATGAATTTGTAGAATGGCTTAAGTCAGCACTGCGCAATCTTGAGCTACCCCTCTGGAGGAGATGTCAGCAGGAGCTGTCCGACGTTATGTACCGATGTATAGTTGATAATGATGCTTTCAGGACAAAGAACAAGCTTCCTTTTCAGTCTTCTGCCGGTCTATTCAGTCAGCCTGAAACTACAGCTATCCTGGTACGTCTGTGAGTTTTTTCCAATCTCAGCATCAAAACCATGGCAGCCTGTACAGAATCCGACCTCGGTCTGGGGCTCGATGGACTCACCATGGATCCAGCAACAGTTTCCAAGTATGCAATCCATCTGCCAATCAGAAGACCATGAGGCGACCTCACCCATTTTAGTTTTTTATTCTCATACATTATCACCACTGTGACTGTATGGAAAGTGTGAACACTAATCAATCATTTGCTGGTTCACACTTTCCATACAGTGGTCATTGAACCGTTGCAGCAGTAAGGTTTAAATGTATAAAGAATATAGTTAATTTTTCTATGTCCTGTATACAGATGTGTGATACTAGTAGATGGCAATTACAGAGGGAAAAACTTTTTATCAATCAAACCATTCTGACTTAATTCCCTGGTACTTGTGCAGAACATTTCATTCAAATTATATTTAATTTGGACACATTTAATTCTACTTCTAAAAGAGAGGCGAAAGATACAAAGATACGAATGATGCCTTGTTGACCTTGCAATAGGACAAGGTGTAGTACAGCTTGATAGTACATTTTACACGTGCTTTCTTCTATAAAGCAATATGAAAATGAGAGCGGAGATCCACAAACTTCCCATATATATATATAGTAAACGTCCGCCGATCATGATCGTATGATATCGTAACAATATCGGGCTCGCAGCGTAATTTGTCGTGGAATGATCGTAGTGAGAAGTTACCGTTGACGTAAAGAGCGTGGCGCAGGCGCAGGAGGACGGCGTTGTAACGCAAAGAAAAATCAGGAAAAGCTATTTTGTGCGTAGTAGAAGCGTAGCAGTGTCGTTCTAGTCTTCACACTGATGATGGTTTCCCAAATTTTCACAATCCCGCTATCACTGTTCCGGTCGTGGAGATCGTAGGAAGCGAAATAGAGTTTTCGTCCAGTGTGAAGGGCCTGTATACTCCCGGCATACGTCGGAGCTATACGCTAATGTGTAACAGCGACATAACACAAGGCTGCCGTTTCCCCATCCATCTCTAGACTCGTCATTTGGTTCTGCATCTCTAACCCCTTTTACTAACTAACTCACTATTGCACCCACATTTGTATAAATCCCTATAACGTATAAATGGTAAATATTCGGCTTCGTTAAGAGTAAATGAAGCAAATTTTATCTTGATAACTCTATCTGTGACTTTTGTTTATTGGAACAGGTCATCATATCGAATGGTGAGTGGCTGATCAATAAATAGCCTTTGAGCGTCCCCATTTTGAAAATTTTTCCAATTTTTGTTCCGTTGTGTCAGAAGCCATCGGTGTGACACTGTCCCCGTGCATTTTTTAAATGTGCGTCTTAAGTCCCAGGTGTGACAATGTCCCCACTGTTAAAATGTTTCAGAAGTCCCCAGTGTGAAACAGTCCCCAATTTTATAAGTGTGTCAGAGGTCCTCGGTGTGACAGCGTCCTCAATTAAGTGCACGATGTCATGTATAAAACTGCTGAAAACGTCAATTTAAACTTCACAATCTAATTTTTTGGATCTGATGCTAAGCGTCTGCAAATTGTCATTTTCGTAATAGGACGAAAAATGCATGTCCTCAGTTGAATGGTAAATTATAGGTGTCCCCACTCACATTCCAACGCTCGTATGTGTGTGTGTGTGTGTGTGTGTGTGTGTGTGTGTGTGTGTGTGTGTGTGTGT
>JAASAO010001857.1:0-44924 GCA_017311375.1 Mytilus coruscus | reverse complement strand
GGGTAAATGAAAATAATTTTGTTGTTAGGTATACGTGTACAGTTCAAATGGAGAAAAGAAATATTTTTACAAAATAAATAATTTTGATGTTTATAGTACAAAGAAGTGAAAATTTATAGTAATACCAAAACCTTATCAAAGCTGGTAAATGAGTAAATGAACCACATCAACAAACGACAACAACTGAACATCAGATTCCTGACTAAGGACAGGTGCAAACAATTGCAGCGGGTTGAAACGTTTTAATGGTACCAAACCTTCACCCTTATCTGAAACCATAGTGTAACATCAGAACATAGAAAGACACACTATAAAATATCAATTGAAATGGCTTAACTCAATCAAAAGGCATATTAACACCAGCCAACATACACTGAACAAATAAATTTGATCTATGATACAATGTAAATACAAACTAAATAAAATAAGGAAGAATAATTAAAGTAACATGTTATACCGCTGTGAAATGTTAAACAATTTAAGAAAACAATATGCTTGAACAAAATATAAGCCATTTGCAATTACATTAAACACAGGTTAATGAAAATAATTTTGTTGTTAGGTATACGTGTACAGTTCAAATGGAGAAAGGAAATATTTTTACAAAATAAACAATGTTGATGTTTATAGTACGAAGAAATGAAAATTTATAGTAATACCAAACCCTTATCAAAGCTGGTAAATGAACCTCATCAAAAACGACAACTACTGAACATCAGATTCCTGACTTAGAACAGGTGCAAACAATTGCAGCGGGTTTAAACGTTTTAATGGTACCAAACCTTCACCCTTATCTGAAACAATAGTGTAACATCACAACATAGAAAGACACACTATAAAATATCAATTGAAATGGCTTAACTATATCAAAAGGCATATTAACACCAGTCAACATACACTGAACAAATAAATTTGATCTATGATACAATGTAAATACAAAAAAATAAACTAAGGGAAGAATAATTAAAGTAACATGTTATACCGCTGTGAAATTTTAAACAGTTTAAGAAAAACAATATGCTTGAACAAAATATCAGCCATTTGCAATTACTTTAAACACAGGTAAATGAAAATAATTTTGTTGTTAGGTATACGTGTACAGTTCAAATGGAGAAAGAAAATATTTTACAAAATAAATAATTTTGATGTTTATAATATGAAGAAGTGAAAATTTATAGTAATACCAAACACTTATCAAAGCTGGTATATATACCAGATATAACCCTGAAAAAGTAAACATTAAATAACAAAAAAGCATTACAATTAGTATCAACAGGTCAAATAAACAAGAAAGTACGATTTGAGAGTACTCGTAGTTACTGACAGCTAGTTAAAAGCAAAAATCAATTAAAAATAAAAATCATGCATCAGAGACTAAAATCAACTAAAACACATCCCAGGGATTTCGTATTTTAACGTCATGGATAGTCAAAGAAGACATGACTTGTGCAATGCCAAAATAAATGTATCGACAGGCAGTAGGATAGTTAGGAGTTAACCTCATTATAGATCAAACTGAACGTGGGTGTGTCTTTATACATCCCGTTTGAAAGACCGTTTTAAAACCAATTACACTGGTTTGTATGGTTTGGTCATTGGCTATCATATTCAAGATATGCTTGGTCTCAATTTATTTATACCAAAACAAATCTCACTTTTACATTTCATAACTTGTCCTTTTGTTAATTAGCTAAATTCTAATGAAGTTGTTGATTTGTTGTTTTTATACGATTGAGGGACAGACAAAGGAAAGCAGGAATAACATTGCCAATGCAGTATAGCTCATGTCCAGTACGCAATTTAAAAATCCTGATTATACAATCCCATGTCCGTTTTAATACGGATATTGATTTTAAGGAAAATAATTTGTTACTAAGTTTTGCTTTTTATTTTTGGTTGTTGCTATGAATACAAACGTTTTGTATCGGATTACTTGTAAAGATATCGTCCTATTTTGTCGCCAAACGCTCCAAACCTCTGTCAATTAGACCCTCTAAATTCGCTTATGAATACAGATTGCCTCAACTCCTAATTGAAAACAAATTGACGGACTTCCCAGAAACTTGCGCTGATTATTCTTTAGTCGGGACATGAAGTTGTTCACTTGCTACTTCAAAGTTAGTCAGATTTTGTGCGTGGGGAGGGGTGGTGTTACATACCACAAAGAATATCAATGCAGTGTGTCAGTAAAACGTTTCAAAGCTATAGAATTATTTTAAGGACTCAAACGTATATTCATTTAGAACTGTTTCGATATGAAATATAATTTCTGCATTTAGCAGGGTTAACTTGCATTTTAAATAAGATTAAGTATGGTTTATTTATATAAAAAGGAAGATGTCGAATGATTGTCAATTAGACAACTCGCCACCAGAGATCAAATGCCGTAGAAGTTACCAACTATATGTCACCGTATGACCTTCCAAAATGAATAAAATCCATAGCGCATAGTAAGATATAAACGGCCCCAAAAGACAAATGTAAAACAACTCATATGAGAAAACTAACTGCCTGATGTCATCTTTTATTATTGATTTTGTTCCCGTATTAATATTTTGGTAAAATGTAGAGCCTTATTTACTATAAATAAAAATTCATAATCTTATCCCAGACTGTATCTATCATCAATCAGTCTTTGTAAAAGACATTCGTTATTTTATCTCTGATATCCTGCATTAGTATTTCACCCTGCTATTGCAAATGCATTACATCCGACATCTTAGATATCACGCCTAAACATTTAACTATTCTTTCAGACTAGTCATCATACCGCTGAAAATATTTTTATAACTTACAAAATAAAATTTTTCGTTGTAGCATTCATATCTGGATTTCACACATCTCGACGATTCTAAGGTTCAATTTGTTTTCCGAATTTTTCTATTTATTTTGAATTGTATTTTGCTAATGATAAGGGATAATTTGTTCCAATATTTTAAGTAATGGACTTCTTATAATAGTTCCATTTTTGCTATTTTGATTAAAATAGAAGCAATTTTAGAAACTCCTTGTTTGTTTGTATCCTTCCTGGATGTGGAATTTTAACTACATATGCTGTTCGAACGGACTTTACTCTTTTAAATAACGCTCAAATGGCTCAGTTTTAACATCATAAAACACCCTATTCATTGACAGTCACTTAATCTCCAATGTGAACACAGCTTGTATTTAAGAAAAGCTTAACATATCGGACTCTAATTTAATTAACTACTGATATGGAGGATATAAATTAGCCTCGGTTAACACTTATCTCTATAGCTACTGTTAAATGCTAATGCATATTCATTAGATCAAATAATTACCTATTTAGCAGGCGGTCATAGAAAATAACAGATGTATTCCAAAAGACAGTAAGCATTTCCGGTATTCCGAAAGACTACAACATCAACCAATGTATATGCATGAACCCTCAATGCTTCAGTAAAGTAATTTACAATAATATTTAATGTTCTTTTTTATTCGAGTAAAATATATTCCTTTTGCAATGGTTACATCACAGTAAAATGTAAGATGTTTTATACGGTTTTGCCATTTTTATTAGCAAACAACAAAAAGTGTGTTTTGTAATTGCTTTTACATTCAACACCAATTATAACAGCACGTTTAGTCTTAAACGATAACGGTACTTTGAACAATGCGTAGAATATTTAAAATAAAACGGAATTCGATACATTTCATTTTTGGCGTTCCGATATAAGAATAAAAATAAGGACAAGGGTATGATTTCCAATGAGACAATTGTTCTGCACAGTTCAAATGATGTGGATATAAGCCATTATAAGTCAGTGTATAGTCCTCAACAATGAAAAACTCCAATACCGTAAAGTGAATTGTGAAAGGGATGACATGACAAAATATGATTCAGAATCAAACTTCAAAAATAACGGCCTAATGTATAAAAGTACAATTTACGAAAATCAAATATGACGGACATAAACCAACAACAACCACTGAATTACAGGCTCCTTACGTGGGACAGGCACAAAAGGATATGTGGCCGAGTTAGACTTGTTTGATAGCGCTAAACCCTCCCAGCGTAAACTGACAGTGGTGTAACTGCACGAGGATAAAAGCTTATGTGAAGGGTCACTGCCAGTCACCACTTATTAAAAGTAGTGCTGCATATACCTACGCGTATCATCATAAACAATAATAAAGGTGCCTGTAGGTTACACCAAAATTTATCTGTGTAAAATGTGCCTGCAGGTCACACCAAAATTTATCTATATCATAGATGCCTGCAAATCACATCACTTAAGATCTGTAACATAGCCTATCGTTTGAGTCTGCAGGTCACGATACTAATTATCTGTACCATAGCCTATAATATGTGCCTGCATGTCACATCTCCATAGATCTGCACTATATGCTATTAAAGGTGCCTGCAGGTCACACTTTCATTTATATATATGTATGGTAGGTGCCTGCAGGGCACATCACTATAGATTTGAACCATATATATAAAAGGAAGATGTGGTATGATTGCCAATGAGACAACTCTTCACAATAGACCCAATGACACCTAATGCCACAGAAATGAACAACTATAGGTCCCCTTACGACCTTTAACAATGAGCAAAGCCCATACCTCATAGTCAGCTATAAAAGGCTCCAAAATGACAAATGTAAAACAATTCAAACGAGAAAAAGAACGAAAAACAAATATGTAACACAGCAACAAATGACAACCACTGAATTACCGGTTCCTGACTTGGGAAAGGCACATACAGAATTAGTTTGAAGGCGCCAGCCCTCCCTAACCTGGAACAGTGGTGTAACAGTACAGCATAAGAACAGACTATACAAATTAGTTGAAAAAGGCTTAAAGGCATACGATACAGTTTCGATCCCATGATGATTTTTTACGAAAATTTCCATACAAGCTATTTTTCATCTTAGCAATTCAAATATACCTTCATGTGCTACTTTAAGAGATAACAGAGGTAGAAATTTTAGACTTTTACTCAAAAATCGTTTTTTTTTGACATTTCTATCCTTTGGATAGTCACACCTAACTTTTTATTTCAACAGATAAACACAAGCGGATTTTATAGGAACATTATGAAGATCTTCTTTACATAAATCGTCTTAATATGTTCAACAGTTCTTTGAAATAATTAATTGTTAACAAAGTTTCAGGATTTTAGGAAAAAACGGCATTTTGCGGTATATTAATCAAATTTTTAAAAAATGTCAATGTTGACTTTTTATTAAAATTGGTACAAATTATCTTCATTCGTAATCAAACCTAATGCCATTTTAAAAATAGGGTCTATGTACTCGTTTTCAGCTTAAATCAGTTTAAATCACAAAATAACAGTAGACAAATGCATCTTTTCCCGATATGTCACAGTTTGAAGTCGCGAAAATAACATTTTACGTTAGCAACGTCATTACCTCCCCTGTAACTGTATTGTATGCCCTTAACTCATCAGATGGATACAAATAGAAATATATCATGATCTAACAAAACACAAACTGGACGTGGATGGGTACTTGTACATGCAAATAACAAAAAAAACAATCAGTACAGATCTGAGAGTACTCGCAGTTATCATAGGTGCCTGTAGATCATTTCACTTATGATCTTCACCATAGCCTATCATATGAGCCTGCTGGTCTCACAGCTTTTATCTGTTCCATCGCTCATCATAGGTGCCTGCTGGTCACATCACCATATATCTGCAACAAAGCCTATCATAGGTGCCTGTCGGTCACTTCACTACAGATCTGCACTATGTCCTATCATATTTATCTGTACCAAAGACTATAATAGGTGCCTGCAGGTCACACTGCTATCTATTTGTACCTTAGCCTATTATAGGTGCCTGCAGGTCACATCACCATAGATCTGCACCATAGTCTATCATAGGTGCCTGTCGGTCACTTTGCTACAGATCTCAACTATATTCTATCATTAGTGCCTGTACGTCATACAACTTTTATCTGCACCATAGCTTATCATGGGTGCCTGTAGGTCACACTGCTATTTATCTGTACCATAGCCTATTTTAGGTGCCTGCTGGTCACATCACCATATATCTGCAACAAAGCCTATCATAGGTGCCTGCAGGGCCCAGAGCGTTTTATCTGTACCATAGTCTGTAGGTGACTGCAGGTCATACAACTTTTTATGTGTTCCATAGACTATCATTGGTGCCTGCAAGTCACACTGATATCTATCTGTTCTATAGTCTATCTTAGGTGCCTGCAGATCATATTACCATATATCTGTACCATAGTCTCTCAAAGGTGCCTGCAGGTCACATCACCATAGATCTGCACCATATCCTTTCATAGGTCCCTGCAGGCCATACAACATTTTATCTGTACCATATCCTATCATATGTGCCTACAGGTCACATCACCATAGATATGTACCATAGTCTGTCATGGGTCTATCATAGGTGCAAGTAGGTCACTTCACTATAGATCTGCACCATAGCCTATCATAGGTGCCTACAGGTCACATCACCATATGTCTGTACCTAAACCTTTCAGAGGAGCCTGCAGGTCACACTGCTATTTATTTATACCATAGCCTATCATATGTGCCTGTAGGTCACACAGGTTTTTATTTACCATATCCAATCATAGGTGCCTGTAGGTCACACCGCTATTTTAAGTACCATATCCTATCATAGGTGCCTGCAGGTCACACCAAAATTTATCACTACCATCATTGCCTTCAGGTCATACTTTTATTCATATGTAACATGTAGCCTTTATAGCTACCTGCAGGTCACACTCATATGTATCTGAAAAATAGCCCATCATATGAGCCTTTACGTCACGTCATCATAGATCTGTATCATAGGTGCATGCAGGTCGTATCCTCATAGATCTTTACCAGAGCCCATCATAGGAGCCTGCAGGTCACACTGCTATGTATATGTAACATAGGCTATATTCGGTGCCTGAAGATCACAAGGCTTTTATCTATACCATAGCCTATCATATGTGCTTGCAGGTCACACTGATATTTATCTATACTTTTGCGCATTATAGGAGACTTCAGATCCAATCACCATATATATCTGTATCATAGGTGCATGAAGGTTGAATCTAGTAATACGATATGGATAAATACCATCGTGACTTACAGGCACCTATGATAGGTGAAAAAAAATAGCAGGGTGACCTACAAACACCTATAATACGATATAGATCAATACCATGGTGACCTACATGCACCTATGAAAGGATATGTAAAATAACAGGGTAACCTACAGGCACCTATAATATAATATCGGTATGGAAAATAACATGATGACCTACTTTCATCTATGGTAGGATATGTAAAATAACAGGGTGACCTACAGACACCTATAATATATATGATATGGAAAATAACGTGGTGACGTACAGGCACCGATGATAGGATATGTAAGATACTATGTAACACGGTGACTTAAGCTTACAGGCCCCTATAATATGATATGGATAAATACCATGGTGACCTACAGGCACTTATGGTACGGATAAATAGCAGGACGACCTACAGGCACCTATGATAGGGTTTGATAAATAACAAGGTGACCTACAGGCACCTATTATGTGATATGGAAAATAACAAGGTGACCTACAGGTACCTATGAAATGTTAAGTAAATTAACAGGGTGACCTACAGGCACATATGATAGGATAAAAATAACATGGTGACCTACGGCACCTGTAATATGATATGAATGAATACCATGGTGACCTACAGGCACCTATAATAGGATATGTAATATAACTGGGTGACCTACAGACACCTATAATATGAAATTGGAAATAACTGGATGACCTACAGGCACCTATAATATATATGATATGGAAAATAACAAAGTGACCTACGGGCATCTATATATGATATGGAAAATAACAAGGTGACCTACGGGCATCTATATATGATATGGAAAATAACAAGTTGACCTAAAGGCATCTATATATGATATGGAAAATAACAAGGTGACCTACGGGCATCTATATATGATATGGAAAATAACAAGGTGACCTACGGGTATCTATATATGATATGGAAAATTACAAGGTGACCTACGGGCATCTATATATGATATGGAAAATAACAAGGTGACCTATGGGCATCTATATATGATATAGTAAACAACAGGGTGACGTACAGGCACCGTTGAAATGATATGGTAAAGATACGAAGTAGTGTGGCATACAGGCACATAGGATATGATATGGTACAAATCAATAACAGGGTGACCAACAGTCACTTTTGATAATTATGATAATATATGGTAATGACAATTGCAGTCACCTAGTTAGTGAAATTAATCAAAACATTGTGACCTGCAGGCAGTATGGTACGGATAAATAGCAGGACGACCTACAGGCACCTATGATAGGGTTTGGTAAATAACATGGTGACCTACAGGCACCTATAATGTGATATGGAAAATAACAAGGTGACCTACGTGCATCTATAATATGACATGGTTAACAACAGAGCCGTTCAAATGATTGCTAAAGATCAAAAGCAGTATGACATACAGGCACCTAGGATATCATAGGGTACAAATCAATAACGGGGTGACCTTTTTGATAATTTTGATAATTATGATAATATATGGTAAAGATAAACAGGAATATAACCTTCAGCAGCTAGCAGCTACGATAGATAAAGGCAACAGTAGTATAGCGCTGTTCAAAAGTCATAAATCGATAGAGAAAACAAATCCTGGTTACAAACTAAAACCGAGGGAAACACATCAACTATAAGAGGAAAACAACGGAACAACAGAAACACTGAAGTGCAACAAAACAAACGTCAACATACATAGAAACGGACTATGTGGCAACAACTGCATTATTCGTGACTTGGTACAGGATATGGTAGAGACGAATAGTAGATGACCTACACGCACCTTTGATGGCCATTAGGATTTATTATACTTCACATTAAAATGCAACATTTGATTGGCTAATACGAGGGAGACAATTTACTCTACCCCATGACTGAGCGGGAGACAATTTTTAAATGTCATCCTCTAGTGTAGACCAATCAAAATCGATAATTTAAAGGATGATGAATTGAATTTACAACAAATAATTAATTACAATGCTCAAGTTCTACGTGTTAGCTCAGAACTTTTCATGGAATGTCAAAATAAAATAAAAATCTTGCTTCACTTCTGTTGAATTTTCTAATACCTGTAACGGTGTTATGCACGTGACCTCATAGAAAAATACTTTAAATTTAAATATTCAACAGTAAAGGACAATTGATGATAGGACATTCAGTATGATAAATAAGATTACCCATAGCTGAGAGGGTGATCGAGCAGATTGGTACCCTCTAAAAACATTGTCAATCTTGGCTTCGCCTCAGTTGGCAATGTTTTCTAAAAAACAATCTGCTCTATCACCTCTCAGCTATGTGTTACTATATAATGGTACAGATCAACCACAAGGTGACATTCAAGCACCTTTGAAAGGGTATGCTACGGATCAATAGCAATGTGACCTCTTGTACCTTTGATTTGATATGTTACATACTAACATCAGGGTGACCTACAGGCATCTTTGAAATGATATGGTACAGATCAATAGCAGGGTGACCTACAGGCAACTTAGATAATTATGGCACAGATCAATAGCAGGGTTACCTCCAGGCTACTCAGATAATTATGGAACAGATCAATTACCTACAGGTACCTCAGATAATTATGGTAAAAATCAATATCAGGATGACATACAGGCACTTTTGATAATTATGATAGGATATGGTAAAGACAAACAGGAATATAATCTTCAGCAGCTATGGTAGGATATGGAAGAGACTAATAGTAGATGACCTTCACGCACATTTGATAAGATATGATAGAGATCAATAGCAATGTGACCTCTTGCACCTTTGATAAGATATGGTACATATCAATAGCAGGGTTACATACCTACACGTTTGAAATGATATGATACATATCAGTAACAAGGTGACCTACAGGCACCTCAGATAATTATGGTACAGATCAATAACAGGGTGACCTACAGGCACCTCAGATAATTATGGTACAGATCAATAACAGGGTGACCTACAGGCACCTCAGATAATTATGGTACAGATCAATAACAGGGTGACCTACAGGCACCTACGATAACTATGGTACAGATCAATAGCAGGGTGACCTACAGGCACCTAAAAAAATTATGGTACAAATCAATAACAGGATGACCTACATGCAAAACCAAATGAGTTTTATATGTTATACGGAATGGCCAGCAGTAGTTAATATGTTATCAGGAGTAACTTGTTCTTACCAATACGTTTGTGTGTGACCTGCAGCTACCCATGTATTATTGGGTATGGCTAGCATAAATCCAGTGTTATTGAGTATGACTAACAAAAACTCATGCTTTATTGTGTATAACTAGCAGTAAATCCTGTGCTGAAGGTAGTATTAGTAGCATCACTTGTTTTATCGGGTAAGACTAGCAGTTACTGAAGTCTATTAGTGGCCTGCGATGACCAGTAAACTGTCATTTGATGAGCAGAAAGATGTCGGCATTTAAGTGCAACTTATGTAATGAACAAAGCAATTCTAGTATTTAGTATCAACTGCATTATGCCTGGGACGATATTACAACATGTTCCACATTTATTAAGATGCAGGTACTGTGCTCTTATCTGGTTGCTTCATCAATGTTCATGGATGTAACCTTGGTGGTACATGTTAACCCTACATGTTTACCAGTATACAGCTCAGAACAGAACAGTTCTTTGCATCGGGCAATACAAGAGCCTTAATATGAAGTAATTGTACAAATGCAAATGTAGTTCAAAATATATAGATTAAAATTATAGAAAATAAGATTGGCAGAAAACTAAAATCTAATTATAATTATTAATTAAAAAAAGAGAGATCTGACAGCTCGCCTTACTAGTTATGCCACGAACAGTTCAATTAAACCTTGGTTAATATTCTACGACACACAATAGTAGTTAAATATTCAACAGATTAATTTATAACCTGCATGTCCATGTCGCTTAGACCCCTGCCATGTACCAAATGGTCAATATAAATCATCCGTGTAATTTGCTCCATGGGATGTTTTCAAAATTGCAACGGAGGAAATTTCTTGGCATGACTACTTGCAAGAATATTGATGCCACCAATTAACTTCACACGTGAACACATATCCCAGTGGGCACTCGACGTTGAAACAACGTTGAAATTTGGTTGAAATTTGGTCGTGACGTTGATCAACCGAAATTCAACGTTGATCTAACGTCATGGTATTCAATATTGACTTTACAACGTAGTCATTCGCGACAGAAAAATCTTACTGTCAAAATTGAGGGGTACAGATATATTGGATGAGCAAATCGGACAAGGAATATGTTCAGTATTATAAACGATTGGATAATCAGTGGCTAATCCAGAACTTTTTATAAGACTTATAAGGGTGGAGGGGTCCACTGACTGCCATAAGCATGATGGGGCCTCCTCCTGTCATGCTTTCGTGATCCCTATATAATCAACCAAATTTTCCCACAAAAGGGTGGAGACCGGACTGTGTATGCATGGTGTATGGTTAGAAGTTTTGCGCAAGAACAAGGGGTCAGGGGTCATCACCAATAACACGTCTGCTTTTTCCATTTAATATTTTTCTTTGTTTATTTTTTAAGTATCTTTAAAAAAAAATTCAAAACCATTATTCAGTAATTTGTGTTTAATGATTCTCTATTTTGTTAGGGAATCTCAAAACCTGTTCATGCTATTTTAATTATATGTTTATCTGTAGATCTGTATAAATATTATATATTCTTAATTTATATTTTTAAATCAAATCGGTTTTTTAGTTGCTTTCTTTCATTTAAATAAATAAAAGAAATTTTTCGGTTTATTTATTTTAATTCTTTTACCGATAAATAATTAATATATATAAACGATCTTTAAATATCATCGATGTACAATTTATTCAGTATAATAATTGAGTAATCTTTAAATTTTCGCGTTATTTCATGTTGAGTTCCGAAAATTTACTTTCGGATGCGCACGCAAGCACGAGCACCTCCATTCGATATCCGTTTTGAAAATTTTGAAAATTATCACACCAGACTGATAAACAAATAGTGAACAACTTGAACTACGTCTAAAGAATATAAAGACAAGAGAAGACTTTTCTATATAAATTTTTGATATTAGTGTAAGTATATTTTACATTTAGATTAATGAAGAATCATAATATATACAAACACATTCAAATGATCAAATTATTTATCTGTTTACGTTCACAGAAATCACGACAAGGGTAATCTTACTGAATCTGATTATCTTTGTGTCAAAACAGTTTAATAATTTGTTTGTATGTATCCTCCAATTAGCGAACTAACATAAACATATCTAGGCATGTACAGAATCAGTAATACCATAAAAGGGGAGAGGGTCATCGAATACTAGCTAATTCGTTCTAATACAACTCGACAAGGTGTGTCTGACACACATAGAAATGATCTGCTCTTAAAACACTGTTTTGGTCTTTTGATATTTTCGTAAAATATCAGTCATCTTTGTCAGTTTCATCTGTATCAACATTTGGTTATTGCCAAACGCAGATCTGGTTAGAATTCGTTAGAATTCATGCTTGACTTGTTATTGATGCAAGCTGGGACAATTGTTTCAAATGGACATGTTGAGTTCTATGATTTTAAATTTTTTTTTTATGTTATTGGTAGAATTTGATAACATTTCCGGCTTAAGAACACAACTTTTATTATGTAATTCAAATTTATGTTGTTTTTTTTTCTTCCATGCTTTCAGATGCTGTTCTATCCTGCCACACACAAAGAGACAACATAATCCAAAATATCTGAGCAGCGTTTAAGACATTTGAAGTGTGGTCCACAGAGAGCAGAAGGAGTTGCTAGGCCAAAAGAATAGATCTTTAAAACAAAATAAATTTTTCATTTTAAAAACCTCTTTTTTAAATTTATATAGTTAACTTAGTTGCCAGTAAAAAGGGCAGTGAAATTCAGAAATACATTATTTGGTATTCTGCATCTTTTTGTTCGATTTACTCAATTGTATCGGGTGTATATATAATGAATGAGTACACATCTTGGTGATGTAATGGTTTGTTCCAAAAGCCTTAAAGAAAAATGTAAAACCACATATCCGATATACCCACAAAAGTTAAAATTCAGATCGACAAGACATCCATAAAATGAAAAAGAAAAAAACAGAAATGAATATCGGATAACAAAACTTAAAATGAGATCAGGTTTTTAAATGTTCCTGCTATGTATTCGCATTAAACCAGGGAGACATTTTGTGTCACTGTGTCAAACTTGCTGCATTTACATGATTTTGAATAAGTTGGAAACCAGAATCAAAACAATGTGCTGTAGTAAGGTGATACATGTGTTCCTTTGCTTTGAGAAATTAATGATGTGCTAGAAAAGAAAGCTTAGTTAATATTGAGATACTTGGTTTCAAATAAAATCTTGATATTCTAGCTGTCTCTACTTCTTGGTTTTGATTGTTATTGTCTACTATTCTCTTTTTGGAGTTGTCTCTTGTTGAGATAAGAACTTTTGATGGTATACTAACTTGAAATAAAAAAGTGGCTTTTGTTATTTCATAATTCAGATATCTTATTATTGTATTTGAACAACTGCCAATTAGGATTAATTTACACCTGAGAACCATCACTTTACCTAACTTCAACCAACCTACAATTGACCTGATTTCAACCTAACTCGACCTGATTTCAACCTAACCCCGACATGATTTCAACCTAATCCAGACCTGATTTTCAACCTAAGTTAACCAAGACCTGATTTCAACCTCGCTCAACCTGATTTCAACCTCACTGGACCTGATTTCAACATGTTATCAAAGTCAATACAACGTTGAAACTGCAACGTTGATTCAACGTCAGAATTTCAACGTCATTTCAACTTTCAAATCTAACCCAAGTTCCAACGTTGTAGCAAAGTTGAAGTCTGACATTGGATCAATGTTGATAAAACGTTGGTGTACCTGCTGGGATACATGTCCCCCTTTTAAGTGAAACTCCTGCGGGTTTCTAAAAGATCGTATATGTAGAGTAAAACGGTCAGAAATAACATTTAATTAAATTTAAAAGTCCTTTAACACGACACCACTCTTTGATATCATGAATTACCAAAAAAGGGAAAAACACTGCAACACTCAAGGAAGGAAATGGAAACTAGACTCCACTAAAACAACATTTGAACTAAGACGATGTTCACCTGTTGATTCAGTTAACTTTCAAGATATGCCCCTGTAGATATTTTCGGATTCCAAATTCGGTTGATACCTATGTTTTCACGAACTTAAGCAGGCATTTAATTTTGTTGATTTGTAAAAGTCCAGGGCTGGTTTTCGAAAGAAGTATCCCAAGATATGTCATAAGATACATCTTAGGACACATTTTAGGACCATGGATGACAATCATATGATATTTCATAGAACGTAAATCATGGCAGTCATAAAATAGTCATCATACCTATGATGCTCTTATGACAGTCAAAAAAAATATAGAAGTATGAAAACTATTACTATTCTGATCTTATACGAATATTTCGTATTTTTCATTAATATGAAAACGAGTTATAATCTAAGTTGATAATTTATTTAAATTTAGTTAGAACTTCGCGTATTTGTATTATTATAATGAAGTGTTATCTAATTGGGAATACCTTTAAGACATGGTACATCGAGTACCCTCTTAAAGAAATGCCCATGCAAATACGTTAATGAATTACTATATAAAGAGAAAATATCATAAATATTTATTAAAAATAATCATGACTATGGAGAGGATTCCAAAGTTTACGTCGCAGGAGATTCAAATTTTAAATGACAAAGTGGAAAAGAATAAATCTTTACTATTTAGCAGATAAAACAACACAACAAACAGTTCCGACAATAGAGCAAGGAGGCTGCATGCAGAAACGGATTTAGTAGGATAGGCAAGGCCTTGCCCCTATGGAGCTACATATATGGTTTATGTATAGATTTTTAGCATATGTCACTCCAAACGTTATCTAGTTTGGGCCCCTTTTTCAAAATCCTGGACCTGCATGTGCAAATAGAGATGCAGTAAATGACACGTATACCTTAGAAACAAATGTGTGATATCGTAACATTTATGACAATCATAAGACCACCATAAGTCATGTTGCAAGGTGTCTTAAGTGTACGATAAAAGTTATGACATATCATAACTTGAGACCCTTTCGAATACATATCTTACGACTATGACATGAACTAAAACTATCGTAGAACATGTCTTAGTCATAAGATACTTTCGAAAATCAGGTCCGAGGTCTTACCTTTAAATTTCCTCCTTGACCCTCATATGAATAATTGTAAATCCATGATACCCTACGTGTACATATCTACAACATTTTAAAAGTTGGTGATATGTAAATGTGACCTGCAGTCACCTATCATTTTGCCTGATATGATTGTTAATGGTATTTTATATACTTCCAATAAACAGTAATTTTCAACGTAATACAAAGAGGATAATCAAAAGATAAAATATATGAAACCTTAAGTTAAAATTAAAGGACACAAAATACATATTATAAAGAGTGACAGAATTTATAATGTTTAGCATCAACTGAGTCACGTTGCATATGTAATAACATCGTCGATTTTAATCTAAATTTATTACTGCAATCAATATTACTTGTAAATTACAGGCTATTCTATTTAATTTGATAATGAAGAAAGATTGCACTTCAATGGCAAATAAATGCTCAATTACAATTTTCCCTTTAGGTTTATAGATCTACCTTTTGGTTGGGACTACATTAACTTGCGTAGACAATATTCGTAGTGCTACGGTTTTGACGTTGAGTGACTGGCAGTAACCCTTCACATAAGCTTTTATCCTCGTGCGTATATTCCGGAGTGAGGGAACCGGGATTCATGTCGACTCCGGAATATTCCGGAGTGAAGGAACGGGGATCCAGTGGAAAGGAATCGGGATTCAGCGGGAGGAAGGATCCCCATATTAGGGGATCAAAGCTTTCAATACTCTACTATTTCTTCATAACTAATAACATCATATAATATGTTATATCCTTTCCTCAATATACTTATTTACAGTTTCCCTTTTTGTCCTCAACATTGTTACAAGCGTCAGATGGGTAACAAACTGTCAACATTTAATGATGTATAAAATATGGATCCCTGCGGAATGGATATGACTTAAAAACAAAATGTTTTGATATAATACTTATTTTCTATTTAAACAGATATCATATGCTGGTATTTGGTTAATCACAAAAAGTAGGGTTATTATTAAAGAATTACTGTAACATTTTTCTGTTTATGAAGAAATAACACAAAAATGTAGTGCATACTGAAGAACATGCGTAGCGGGTTATTGAAAAGTGTGCACCACATTTTTGAGGTAATTTCGAATAGACTGAAAAATATTAAAGTCATCCTTATAATTCAATTCTAAATTCCATTTTTAAGGGATACCATGAAAAAACGTTGATAACATCACGGTCACATGACAAAATTATATTTATGAGCCGATAGACAAAACCTGTCAGCCAATCAGAAGACGTGTTACATCCAAAAGTAAATCATTAGTATTAGTAAATGACAAGATCCTAGAATAGGGTTATGTTTAACAGTTTTTGCAGTTTTGAATTAAATGCAAGAAGTTTTAAACATATCGTGAATATTAAAGACATTATAAAAACACATATTTATCTGTCAGACCTATGTCTTGTAAACATCTATATGATTCATTTATATTACTTACTGGTTATCTTCCGAATTCAAGGGGACAAAAGTGTCTGTCTACACATTTTCCTTTCGTTTTAGTGACGTTATACGTGTAAGTGAGATCTGCTTTTGAATGGTTTACTGCCATTGGATGGCTGTGCACTTGATAGGACAGCTTCCACCAGTCTATCAACGGACCTCGTGTTTCTTCGGAAAATGCCTCTACCAAGTCAAGAATATTGCAGTTGTTTTCAACTTGTTCCGTTGATTGCTAGCGATTGATTTTGTCAGTTTTATGGACTTTTTTTAATTTGCATTGGAGTTTAGTGTTTTGTTATACTTTTTCCATAGTAAAATATTGTTTTAGAAGGATTTTATGTGATTTTCCATGTCGATTATGAAGTGCTAGTCTTATCTGGGGCTTTAAACGTATATCTGATTTCAAAAGAAGTCAGTGTCTTCTCCACATGAACCAAATATTGCTTTATTTGAAAGACGGACTTTATTAATTTTATAATTGTATCTCTTTCCACGTGCTTAAAACCAATCAACTAGGGTGTCTTTCAAGTATGGCAGGTGCATTACTTATTTCGCAAATGCATGGAACAGACAATATGCCCATTTCTAATGTTTTTTCAAGATTCGATGTCATCACATACATTTATTACTGCCATATGCATCTGCCGTCTAGCCAGACGAATGATCATAGCATTTAAGAGAGGCGGAAGATACCAAAAGATATTCAAACTCACAAGTCGAAAACGAACAGCATACTTCTGTTATATAATCGCATGTTTTCTATCCTGAAGTTTTGGTAAAACGAACACTTTAGTCATCCCATTCATTTTGTCGTTAAGCTGAATTAACATAAAAGTATTCTGAATGTTTGATTACAACTTATCATTCTTTTGCCTTGACCACATGTGATTAACACTTGTGTATAGTTCAGTCGTAGCGATTTTATATATCGACTTGATTATGATGTCGAAATGGGACGACTATTCGGTTCTAGTTAAAAGGGACTCACAGTTATTCTTGCTGCAAAACTATAGAAATAAGTAATCTGACCTGACTAGAAAGTAAAATGTCCAATTTAATTAGAAACAAATAGAAAATAAAAATTTCGTTGTAAAAAAATAAAATAAAAAGTCTTTTCCAACCGAATTTGCCAGACACCACCTCAGAAACAAACGATCGTTCTCTAACTGGAGACCGATCAAGCAACATGCAAGTTGTACCAAATACTATCCCAAACGTAAGCCGGATTGGAAGGAAAGAAAATAGAGTTAGATAGTGTTTGATTGATTGATTGCGTGTTGTTTGCTAAACGTTCAGTGGCAAATAGTTCATGCATATTCAGTATGATTAACAAAATCTGAGTTTAAAGCTTATATTGTAAGATAATGAAGGCACTCTAAAAATGAGAAAATATAGCATAACCCTATATTTTGACATGATTTTCATGACACTTAACAAAACAGTGACACAGTTAGTGCATGTGTATCTGAATTGAAACCGTTAGAGTTGTCTTCCTTTGGTCAGGGATGGAATAAGATAATAAATTGATCGGCCTTATACACAAATATCTTTTATAATTTGATTGATGGGGACAACATATAGATCTAATTTCTCTGCATTTCGCAAGAGGGTGGCATGGTGTTACCAAGATCAAGTATGTTAGTCAATTAGACGAATAAAGATTATTCACATATATACTAGTACATTAATTACCCACTCAATGCAATGAGGTTTAAAAGGTGTTTTGGTGAAATGAACAGGACACAATGTTTAAGTGCGTGAAAATATTTTAGTTATACTATTTTTTTTAAGTCACTGTTTTTTTTGGTTTTTTTTTTCACTTCTGCCTCTTTCTGTCATTATTAACTCTTTTGTGCAATTCGCAAAGTGCGAAAGTACATATTTTGTAAATGATTGTTTTAATCGTCAACTATACAAGCATAATTAAAAGTGGGAATAAAAATAATATCAATCAATTGTTTCATCCCTTGAACAAAATGTTGCTAATGTATTCTTCAATTACAATAATACTTATATGAAAGGAACATCTGAAGGAAAATAATGTAACATATGGAAATCAAAAATATTTTCATGTTTATACTGTTTTAATATATTTGTTTACAGACAGTTATATTATATACAAAAACTTTTCTAAAGTGGATTTAAAATAAGATATTCAGCGTTATTTGCGAGATGCAAATTGCAACTTTCCACTAAATGTTCAAAAAGGTTCGGCAAAATATGTCTATTGTTAACTATACCTAGGGTTGAAAAAAAACAGGGTTTAGAATAATGGTTTAGCTCACCTGGCCCACAGGGCCAAGTGAGCTTTTCTCATAACTTGGTGTCTGTCGTCCGTCGTCGTCCGTTAACTTTTACAAAAATATTTTCCTCTAAAATTACTGGGCCAAATTTAACCAAACTTGGTCACAATCATCACATGCATCATTGGGGTATCTTGTTGACAATATGTGTCCGATGACCCCGTCTGTCAACAAAGATGGCCGACATGGGTAAAATAGAACAAAGAGGTAAAATGCAAGTTTTGTCTACTATTATGAAAACCGCTATGAATAGAGAAAATCTAACAGAGACAGAAATTATCTTGATATCTATTAATGATAGAGAGACACTTTAAATTCCAAAACTGATCAGCAGACAAGATCTACAAATAAGTCAACATGGCCTAAATCGTCAGATGACTCCTGATCAGAATTATTGCCCTTAAATGACAATTTTATCAAGTTTTTGTGTTTATGCCTTATATCTTACCAAAACAATGTGTCCGATGACTGTGCTTGTCGACAAAAATAGAACATAGGGGTAAGATGCATATTTTGTTTATCATCTTGAATACTGCTATGTATAGTGAAAATCTGACATGGGCAAAATGTTGAAAATGATGAGATGTTTTTGAACATTTTGTGGAAAATTTGGAATCAACCTCTACAGTAAAGTCACCCGCTGCACGCTCGCTTGCGTCTGAATAAATTATAACTGAAGAACAACTATAAGCATCCAAATTTCTGCTGTTAAGAGTAGTCACCTTTTCGAACCAAAATTGAAGTTAATTTCTAACTTGTTCTACTTCAACTAATTATAATTCCTAGTTGTAATCTGCGGAAAATGTGACAAATAAGGTTTCAGTGAATCTATAAAATAACTTATAACTCTATTAGAAATAAGAAAACACACCTTTTGAATCCCACAAAATACCAAGTCATTCATTGGACCGGCTTAAAATTGGATTTTTACTAATTAAAATCAAAAACCCGGCCGATGTTAAATATTTTCGAATAAACTCTGAATCTTTTTATCATAATTCAGACTCATACATAAGCCATCATCTTAATATTAAAATAAGTTGACTGTATTTAATCTCCTAATACATCACCATTGCTTTCAAACACTTAGTAAATAAATAAGGGCAGACAAAAGTCTAAATGGTAATACAGTTACACAGTAGTATATTAATCTCAAGAAAACCCTAAATAAGTTTGTTGCTGAGTAAAATGTCAAAATGATGGTACCCGGACTTCAAATCAAATTTAAATAAGTGGTAATTTTTTCTAAATAATTGAATATTAACCTTCCAATCTTCATATTTTAATCTGTCTTTCCGAATATTTTTGTTCAAAACTGAAGGATCTAAAATAAGTCTCTTTTTTCTTGATTTTGTATTGCAACATTAAGAGGATAAACAAAAAAGAACATTACAGAACAAACATTGGCTTCTTATTCAGAAACAGCTTTGTCTACAAAAACATCATCAATGAAGGTCGATTTATTATTATTGAATAATCTTCATTCGGTTCAGACATGACGTATTGCGATATAGCTGCACTGAAACTGAGATTCAAATGATTATAAACTGTGTTTTGATAAACAAATAAATATATTCCTGCTTTTGAAAATCGTGCAACATAAGTTGCAACTTTAAACTCAAAATGTAACATAATTTAAAAGTCATATTCGGAACTATGGTCAATGTTTATTAAAACAAGTAAACAAATACACGTGAATGTACACTTGGATAAGGTAACATAAGCACGCGTATTAGATAACAGGAATAAATACATTTATAATGTAATGTATTGACTTCTTTAAAATGCATTTGAAAACAACTAGCTGTAAGGATTGTTTTCCAGAACTTCTTTTGAACCAGCGTGTTTTTTTTTTTTTTTTTTACATGATATGATTTCTTCCTTCCTCAAACAGGATATTGTTATATCATTTGTCTATTTTATATGAAACAAAACTGGACTAATTCTATCAATCCGACTTAAAATTTAGAACAAGGAATAATTGTGTAAAGGGAGAGAAGTCAAATGATAAGAATCATTACAGAGAACATATTGTATTTTATACCTTCGTTTCTCTATTTACCTCTTTCAAGTTTTTCTTGGTCAAAATACTTAGTCAAGGCAGTTGCTTCTTTTCCTAAATGTAAGCTACGCCATTGCATGTACCGTGGTATTCACGGACGGCCATTGATATATCATTGTCATCAATGGGTACCTCTTATAATGTCACTCTCCGAACAAAACTGCTTCATGTGCAGTCTTTGAAATATCACATACTAAGATTAATTTTATTTAGTATTATCAGGTGTCATATATTCCTGCCGAAGTGTTCCTTTATTCTTATGAGACTGGCCTCAGAGTGATCTTCAAACGAAAAGTGAAAAGAAGCCAGCATTATTGAGGTCCCTCATGGGGTGTCCAAGTAATCACATAATCACCAATTTTTGCCAATATAATCACATAATCATTAATTATTTTTTAAACAAGATAATCAAATAATCAAAATACAGTCCTAGAATATCAAAAATTCATATAATCATGAAATATTTGGGCTGGTAATCAAATAATCACTATAAAACGGCCAAGTAATCACATAATCAAAAACCCCATGAGGAGGCTCATTATTCATTATAATTTCATGGTCTGCTGAAGATGATGTCCTCTTACTAAATATATCTAAGTTTGGAATATGTTGAACGTATCTATCCCACATTCCCACTGTACTTGAAATAAAAGATACCATATATAGAGTTTAATCAGTCTCATATTTTGAATTACATCTAGAAATGACTATGAACTGATTTCAGCTTTCCAATTGTGAAACTTTCCTTTTCCATGTAGCAACATTCAAGCAGGGCTTGCATATAACAAGTATTTATCTACCAGCTGATACGATATTACAGAGCTTGCGTTTCCTATCATCATTTCCTCGACAGAGTGTTCTTCTACAAGGAAGCTATGCAAAAAGGTTCCTATTGGGTTCACCAATTTAAGAATATCTGTGTCACCGATGACCATGGATATATTCTAATTATCGTAGCCATAATCCCACTTGATAATATCACTAAATTTGTACTTACCATGAGTAACACGCCGGTGCCACATGTGTAACAGGATCTGCCTACCCATCCGGGACACCTTTATCACTCCCGATGTATGGTGTAATACGTGTTGCTCAGTCTGTTGTTTTTATGTAGTGTTTTGTAGACTTGTTTTTGTCTTTTCGTCGTTTTCGTCTTTTACTTGGTTTCGTCGGTTTAACTTCCACTGATGAATGTTGATTGTCCTTTGGTATCTTCCGTCTCTTTTAAAAATCTCATTGAAAATTGTAAATTAGAAATAAATACCATTTCTGTTCATCACCCAAAATAAACAGTTAAATTAAAGGGAAATGTACTATATCATAAACTATTTAGATTTATTTCGGAAAAATTCTTTAAACTGAAACAATTAACAGCTAATTGCATTCATAATATGAAGTGATAAAAGTTTAAATGGAAGCCTTCCGGGCCTGTGCTATATGATAACAGTGGTAAATCCTCGTATCCGTCGGGGTTCTAGCAAAATGATAAGGAACAATTGTACAATATTGTATATATAACATGTGCTGCATCAAAACTCAATCAAACAATCATTTCAATCATAAATGCACAGTTTCAGATTATTCCAGTGAAGAAATAGAAAAAATCGAAATAACTTTTAATGTTTGAAGATTTAAAAGATGCATCAACTTACGATATAATCAATAATCTATTAAAACGAAATAAATAAGATACTTTCAGTGTATTGTGTAAGAAGTTAATATAGTTTGAATGTATCACCAGCCCAGTAGTCAGCACTTTTGTGTTGTATTTGTCTACCAGCTGATACGATATCACAGAGCTTGCGTTTCCTATCATCATTTCCTCAATGTTTATATTTATTACTGATATGTTAATTTTCTACCAATTTACTGTTTATAAAATGTTCAATTATTCGAATAAATTATCCACCTCCAGGCATAGATTGCCTAAGTCGTATTTTGTAGAATATTTTGTAATTTTATGTTTTCAGTGCCTTTCAACTTCGCATTTAATTTGACATTCCATGTGAATGAACACGTGGATAAGGTAACATAAGCATGCGTATTAGATAACAGGAATAAATACATTTATAATGTAATGTATTGACTTCTTTACAATGCATTTGAAAATAACTAGCTGTAAGCAATTAACTATAAAACAATGACTTCCTGGCACAAGCAAATTATGATACTAGTAATACGACATATTGTAGCTTGTTTCATTCTTTTGAGAAGCCCCTTTGTGAAATCCGCCTTATATCAATAAAGGAAGATGAGGAATATGGAACGCCAAAACTGTCTTATTATGACCATTTTCATTATATGATGTGCATTTACCTTTATATTATGTGCACTTGCCAAATATACTTATATTATGTGCAAATATACTTATATGGTGTGCAAACATCCTTATATAATGTGCAAACATACTTATTTGATGTGCAAATATACTTATATGATGTGCAAATGTACTTATATGATGTGCAAATGTACTTATATGATGTGCAAATATACTTATATGATGTGCAAATATACGTATATGATGTACAAATTTACTTATATGATGTGCGAATGTACTTATATGATGTGCAAATGTACTTATGTGATGTGCAAAGATCCTTATATGATGTGAAAAGATCCTAATATGATGTGCAAATATACTTATATGATGTGCAATTATCCTTATATGATGTGCATTTTCCTTTATATTATGTGCAAACATCTTTATATGATATGCTTGTGTCATTATATTATGTGCATGTAACATTATATTATGTGCATGTAACATTATATTATGTGGTTCGGATTACTTCATTATATGATGTCAAAACGTACTTATATGATGTGCTTTCATCGTTGTTATGGTCAATAAACATGATCACGATTAGAACGATTACTCTCTGCGTCATAACTGATTCCGATCTACTTCTCAGGAATTACGGCTCAAATCTGTAACTATCGCTTGGAAAATGGATGAGATTATAAAAGAGATAAACCTTGGCACTTTGCTATCTCGTTTTAAAGATGAAAAAATCACATCTGATATTGTTGGAAAATTGTCAAAATATGAATTGAAAAGTTTAGGTTTTATCGACGGGTTTATAAGATAATTAATATACGACTAAAGTGAATTATATTATGGCAATCCAATTAAAATATAGGTCTCTAATTTCGTTATACTCATATTTGTACAAGCACTCGAGTTTATGTAGATATGAATTTTAATTAGATTGATATAATTGGTACTCGACTGTACCTGGAGTTCAAATATTTGATTTTCCAGAGAATATTCTGCGTTTTTTGTTAATGACAGTTTACTGTTTCTGATCTAGCAGCTCCAGGGCTCATTTCACAAAATATCTTAGGACTAAAATTGTAAGTTATACGGAAATGTTCACGATTTTTGTGAAATGAGTCACAGCCTCGTATCAGATTCCGAAAGTGCAAGTTATAGAAAAAGTGAAACAGTGCAATTCATAGAAAAATTACATAGTGCAATTTAACAAAATCAACGTTTCAAACATTTTGGAGGAAGATTTAGATCCATTAAAAGAGCTAGTTGAAAAATTTCCTGCTGTTACAAAAATATGATAAAAGAACTTTAGCTGTATTGCTATACCACAGTCATTTTAACAGTATTTTATATCATAATTGCTATAAACGTTTCTACGCATGCATAATTATGCCGGGATGAATGAAAGGAGTTATGGGATGAACTTCAACTCGATGCATTACATTTGCACATAAAAATCATAACATTGGCGCGCATTTTTTAAAATTTCTTTTGCTCACATTTTTATTACAGCTTCAACTAGACAGCTACCCGCAACATAAAAGGATCTTCGCGGAAACATCCAGAGGTCTTTTGGACTTAAATTTCCCGGGAAGCTGCTTTTACACACCTTCAGACGCAAGGCACCGAACTGTTAAAAGGATATGGTTCTGACCGTTCGTCTTTCTTTTTTGGGGAGGGACTGTAAACATTTGGAATGGTGAGCAATTCACAATCTACAGCAATGCCCAAATAGCTAGCCCTAGCTTTTTCATATTGATTTTGGATGAAGACTCGAGTATCTTGTTATGATTTTTAACTAATTTTATACAAGTAAAAAATAATGTTTTGTAAATATTTGTCCCTCCAACCAAATCAAAAATATGAACCCTTGAAATAATTTGTATTTCTCGTAATCGATTCAATTTGGGAGATTCAGTTTGCAGCGGCGGCTTTTAACTTTTGCGTTTATCTTGAAAACTGTTTTTAAAAGGGGGTAATGAAAACAGTCTGAATATGCTCTATAAAGATCCCATTTGGGCAATTTGGGCTCTTATGAGTTTTGCTGTTTTGTTGCCTATTATCTTGATGACTTATTTATAGAGAAACCTTCCTTGCAAAATATAAGAAAAAAAACAGATTTACAAATAAACAATTAAACATTACTGAAATTATAAATCAACTACCGAGGGACTACTATTTTTCTTTTATTGGGGGGAACTGGGAGGAAACATTGGAATTACTTTTATTTTTTCAAGTCCCCACCTTTAAGAAGGAAAAAAAAATTCAAGACTCCCCCTTTTTTCCAAAGACATCCAAATTTCAACTACCCACACGCACATACATTTCTCAATACTGCTGTTCGTCATAACAAAAAGAAATGAATACAATTTATTTTTCTATTATAGGTATAAAATAATGCATCGGTAGTGGAATTAGAACTTCAAGTGTGGAAGTTTTTTGCGACTTTAAAAAACTTTATTTGGATATGCCGGTTATGGTATTTGATATTTGCTCATTGATATTTACCACACCGTTATTTAATTTTAGCTTCAGATGAAAATACTCTGCTGGAAGAACAGCAGAAACATGTTGAAACTTGGGGTTTTTATCTTAAAAATTGAGGTGAGCGGAGCAAGGCGAAAACAAATTGATGTCTTTCGAGCCAAAACATTATATGTTGTTTACTGTAGGGGAAGTGTATTACAAGTTTTTTTTTTTCTATATGGAAAGGAGTATAATCAGGAAAGCTTAAAAACTGCAATAACTAAGAGACTAAACCATTAAGATGGTCATGACTTACATAAAACAAATATTAAAAATGAAGATTGAAGCAAAAATGATGGCATAAGAGATACACATCTAACATCTGAATCAAGTGTAAGATACTCCTGCTAAATAATCAGATATTGATTTAGTGTATTCATCATATAAGCTGTAATATTTGCATGTGTAAAAACAGAATCATTTAAATTTTGTAAACAAATTTTCGATGCCCCACACCAATTTGAAGTATTAATGATATGCTCCGCTCAGGCGGGTGCAGATTGATACGACCGCAGAGGTCGAACACTGAACAGTATGGGCAAGAATGGTGGACACACCATTCAAGCTTGATACAGCTCTGAATTTGGAGGTTGATTAAATATATGACACAGCATAGGTTTCTGACAAAGAATGAATGTAATCAAAGATCTTAAAATTTGAAATTGGACATTTACTTTTATGGTCTAATATCCAAAATCTAAATACACGGTTGGATTCAGCATATCCAAGTACATCAAGAATTTAATTTTGATGAAATAAAAAAGTTTTATTTCGGACCCTTTGGACCCTGATTTGGACCAACTTAAAATTGGGCCCATAATAAAAATTGATATACATGTTCAGATTCACCATATCAAAGAACCCCAAGAAATCAATTTTGTTAAAATCAAACTAAGTTTAACTTTGGACTCTTTGGACCTCAATGTAGACTAATTTGAAAACCAAGCCCAATTCACAAAAATCTAAATACACGGTTATATTCAGCATATCAAAGAACCCTAAAATTCATATTTGATGAAATCAAACAAAGTTTAATGTTTGACCCTTTAGACCTGAATGTAGACCAATTTGAAAACAGGGCCCAAAATCCAAAATCTAAATACACACGGTTCGATTTAACATATGTAAGAACCCTAGAATCAAGACTTTAAATTAAACACCATTGAAATTGGTCAAGAAATAATCAATTTATACAAAGTATTAGAAAAGTATTGCTTTGGCCCTTTTGGTCCCTAATTCCTAAACAGTTAGGGCCATAACCCCAAATGGTATATGTCGTTACCAGAATAACTGAATGATGTGTCATCAGTAAATAGCCGACACAGTGATTTTAGCTTATCAGCAATATCATTAATATAAAAGACAAAGAGAAGAGGACCAAGAACTGATGCCTGGAGAACACCAGCTAAAACATTACAGAAGGAAGAAGACGAATAATGCAATACTACTCTCTGTTTTCTATCATGTATGTAATCTTCAACCAAATGTAATAAACTTCCGTGAATATCACAAGCTTTAAGTTTAAATAAAAGGCCTCTGTGCCAAACTTTGTCAAAAGCTTTTTAACAGAATACGAAACAATTTAATTTTCTTTCTTCCATAAATCCTTCCATCTTTACCGAGGGGACCGAGGTGGTCGAGTGGTCTTAGTAGTCGAACAACTGTATCACTAGCCTCTCCTGTTGTGAGTTCGAATCCCGCACGTGGCAGGTACACTCGACTTCAATCTTAAGTGACTAGAATTGTCAGTTTTCCTACCGAAGGTCGGTGGTTCTCTCCGGCTTCTTCCACGTGTGGGACACTTAAATACCATGAGTAACACGCCGGTGCCACATGTGTAACAGGATCTGCCTACCCATCCGGGACACCTATTATCACTCCCGATGTATGGTGTAATACGTGTTGCTCAGTCTGTTGTTTTTATGTAGTGTTTTGTAGACTTGTTTTGTCTTTTAGTCGTTTTTCGTCTTTTACTTGGTTTCGTCGGTTTAACGAAATAATGAGGATCAATTGTACATTGTGATATATGAAACATGTGCTGCATCAAATATCAATCAAACAATCATGTCAATCATAAACCCACAGCTTCAGATTATTAGCGTAAAGAAATAGGACATTTGAAATAACTTTTAACCTATGAAAACGAAACAAGGCTTTAAAAAAGACAATACGTGAACCTTAGAACTTTTTATGCTATTTGTTAATTCAACTAAATTAAAAATTATATCTCAGTGCTTTCATGGCCATGTGTGTGGAGATGATATTTTCTTTTAAATTATTGTAAATCATGACAATATGAGAGTGGTGTTAATTATAAAGTGAGATGAAAATAAAAGGGAATGTGTCCATGGGACACACATGATGCCCTGCTTGCATATCATATAAAGTTTTAAAGGGACATAACTGAAGAACGGTAAAAGTGACACTACCCAAATTTGTAGTTGATCTGACTTTTGTGGTAATAGGCATTGTGTATAAGTTTCATAATATATGGTTGAGGCAAACTTAAGTAAGAGAACAGAAACTTTTATATATATGTTTGTAAAGGGCATAACTCTAGAACAGTAAACGTTACACAACCAAAATTCTAACTTGTTCTGTGTTTTGTGGTAATAAGCATTGTGTATAAGTTTCATAACATTTGTTTTAGGCAAGCTTAAGTTAGAGAACGAAACCAACTCAGTTAAGGGTAAAACGTAATGCCGCATCGCTACCTAGGGGCATAAAAGAAATGGATTCCCAAAGTATACTTTCTTAAAGAATGATAATGATTCAAAACATGGACACATGTACCTTCTTTCAAAAATTCATAAAATAAATCTAGACATAATTAATGAAGCATTGCGAACTGGTCAGATAGTAGGAGACATCAAATGTTCCTTACCGACCAATTAATTATCAATAAGTGTAACTCTCCCACGAGACGCATTGAGAGATTTCTTGATCTAATTATAAAACCATTATTGAAGAGGCTTAACTTTTACATTCGAGATACAAAAGATTTCATTAATAAAATTGAGTCACACGAGGTCATAAATACAGATATATTTATTAAAAGAATGTTGGTCTCAGTATATTATGTATTTTCAATCTTAATTCTTATATTGATATATAATTGCTTAAACAAATACCCGAATAAAAGATCAAATACACTCTTTTCTAACTTTCCATTGTTTACAGAATCCATTGTATGCTTATTCAGTGTAAAATCTATAGTTAATTGTTTTGTGTATTTGTATTTTTTCTTTTGCATAACATTTTTTAAGACCTCATGAAAGATTAACATGCAATTGTTAAATCTATTCCTTCTTTAAAAAGTATATAATATATTTTTATTATTAAGAGTATGATTTTTCCTGGGAATATTAACAAACAGTCTTTATTTTATTTGTTTTGTTTTCAGTATTTGAAACGGACATTTTGTTTATCTGATTTGTCAAAATGACATGTGCATAAAATTTATTGTTACAAATCAACAAATCCCAAAGCCTACTATAACTCATTATGTAGAAACCACAACACCATTAATATCTGGCACTGATGTTCGATACCATAGGTCGTTAAATCTTGACCATTTAACTTTCACTTGTTTATCAAACGTTGCAACTGTCAACTTTGCTCAAGTAAACACTTACGATGCATAAATATAGCTTTAACATACATGTTTGAAAGTGATCTATAGATACATTTAGTTTATTATCATATATCAGATAAGAGAATAAGCGATTTGTGATAATTTCTGTATTGCGACGTTTTAAATATCTCAGATACCACCGTATGGAGGTGCTCTTAATTGCAGGAGACTAATAGAGATAAGATGAATAAGTGTTCCGAATGAAGAATAATTTAGCTTCCAAATATTCCTCCATAGACTATATTTCTAACTAATTAATACATGTATGCGTGAACAGGGGTTCACGCAATAAATAAACTACTTTCAGTGTATTGTGTTATAAGTTAATATAGTTTGAATGTATCACCAGCCCATGTGTTGACATGACATATGTATAACAGATAAGTTCATTTTCGATTAATGTAGTTTTATAATGTTCAATTATTCGAAGCATAAAATGTTCTATCTCCAGGCACATATCGCCTCAGTCGTATTTTGTAGACTTATTCAATATTTTAGGTTTTAAAACCCTTTAACTTTGTATCTAATTTGACCTTCCACCTTACATGATTCAAGATCGACTGGGCGATGAGTCTCATATAGACGAAATGCTTGACTGACTTACCAAATTATAAGGCTGATATCAATAATGCACAGACACGGGAACAATAACATGCTCCATTATAAATGAAATTTAAAGACTTGTGAGTAATGCACCAACTGTCAATTTGTACCTTTGATATATTTTTAATAAAAACTAAGGAGATAAACCACTTACTTCATGTTACATGTACAAATGGTCATTTCCGCTGTCATCAGATAACTCTTTTACGGAATTAATCAAAAATACATTTTTAGGATACTTTCTTAGAAAGGATTTCTTAACATGGTCACAAACGGTTGATTTTTCCGAAGTCAAAATATCCGCATCATAAAGAAAGAAATCCTCGAAATGAACATGAGCTAATTCGCAACTGTAATCAAACATGTTTACCCTCTGGAGCACATGAGATTACCCCCGCCCGGTTTTGGTTGGGTTCGTGTTGCTCAGTCTATGTTGTGTTTTTGTATTGTTTTTGTTATTTGCCATGACATTGTTAGTTTGTTTTCGACTAATGAGTTGAATATCCGTTTATTATCTTTCGCCTCTTTTCTTGAACTTTAATTTTGTTTTTCAATAAATATTTAGTATAGACTTAAAGGTATTCATTATGCAGTCCGATAATACAATATCTAGAACTAGATTTTTCAAAGGACTTATAATACCAAAGAAATATCGAAATATTAAACATGACATCGGTTGATGACCTTCACCTTCATTATCAAAATTTTATGACACAAGAACCTCAAATGACCCGAAGGTTTTTATAACATGAGGTTTATGAACAACTCCGATATTCTACTTGCGAAACATAGTGAAGAGGAGATAAGTCATACAATGTACAAATGTACATGTATATGTAAGAAATCAACTGGTCGCTATATATGCCAAAACATTTCAATTTAGTTTATATATAAATGCGCTTTTACAACTGAGGTTGTTTTTGGCATTATTTTGGTCGTTTAGGGATGCGGTCTTCTTTACTTTAGTTTACCGATGTTTAAATCCCATCATGGTGGCTTGGGTGTCTTTCTCCATCTTGGATTTTGAAGTAGCAGATAACAGTCGGTCTAGATCTTTCATGAAATGTGCAAATTTTGAGAGTATTATGTAATTCATTTTTAAGACTTTTGATGTAGATATAGAAAATTATGTGTTTTATCATATTTACGGCTGTAATTTCTAAAAACACTATATTTGTGTTTGATTAATTTTTTAACCTTGCCAAATAAGGGAAATAACTAAGATAGTAGGGAAGATAACTCAGATAAAGTAATTTTATAATAGAAAGTTATGAATTTACCTTTTCAATATGTAGCAAGAAAAACAAGTTCGGTGACCCCACTTTTTCTTTTCCTTATCTGAAAGCATGTTATAAGAGCTATCTTTTCGCATTTTATCTTAAAATTCTATCATGTTGTTTTCTTTTCATCACACAAAATTGGATTTTCCATGCATAATCTACACAAAATCTGATTATTTAGCACAACCTGTAGCGTGAAAATAAGTACGGTGACCCATACTTTTTATTATATTTTTGAAAACAGCATGATAAAAACTTCATTTTGACAAATTATTAAAAATTTCTATGGATTTTAATTAAGACGCCTCAGCCACCTTAAGAAGATACAGCGTGCATCACCGGTCATATTAGTTAAAATGTCATAATCGGGAAAAGAACACAATCAGAAAAAATACAGATAAAACGACTACACTGGTATCTCTAAAGATCTAAGACTGCGAAAAAATGTCGCAAGTGAGTTAAGATGCAGATCAACAAATTCGTGATGGTGACTGAAAGATTTACGAAGTCTCGATTTCAATCGTTCTTCCTCGTACCTCTGTTCGAGCAGTTTTTGTGCATGGAGCACAACCCTGTTTATGAATTCCATGCAGTGCGAACATGCACGAGCGCACCGTTTTATTGAGATATGTAAATGCCGTATGATGGCGCAGAGGATATGGTACTGGTGATGATTTGGAAGTTGATAATTGCCAAATTGAAATCATCACGTTTGTCATAGATTCTAGTTTAAAGTCGTCCGTCCGTGTTAATATCGAGGTAAAGATCACGATAGCAAGCATACCTTCTAGTTTCGGTAGTATCCTTAATCTCAAGAACACTGGAATATTTCAGATTATAGCACTAACTGATATGTGGGTCATTGAGTAACAGGACATCATCAATATATCTGAAAGTGAAGTTTGGAAGTTTTAAAAGAGAGGCGAAAGATACAAAAGGGACATTCAAACTCATAAGTCGAAAATAAACTGACAACGCCATGGCTAAAAAGACAAAGACAAACAGACCAACAGACGTACACAAAACAAAACATAGCAACTAAAGACTGAGCAAAACGAACCCCACCAAAAACTGGGGTGATCTCAGGTGCTCCGGAAGGGTAAGCAGAACCTGTTCCACATGTGGCAGCCGTCGTGTTGCTCATGTTAGTACAAACCCGGTAATAAATCTAATTCGGTAGGTCACATTCTGGAAAAGGGACGGGTTGTAGTTACGACATTAGAAACATATCCGCTATCATCTGTGAAACGGATATTCCATAACGGTCAACCAACTTGTAATGGCGTCCGTAAAATTTACGAAGAGATGATTTCAGCTTCACCACTTGGAACTCTTGGTTTAATAGCTTCCTTGTGAGCAGCAACCCTCTATCAAGGAAATCATGATAGGAAATACAAGCCCTGGAGTATCGTGTCAACTGGGAGATATATACTCCGTATGCAGGCGCTGCTAGAATGTTGCTACATAAAATGAAAATATGCTTCTTCTTTTCGTCTTGAAGAAGGTTCTGTATGAATTCTGCTTCATATGAATACAAAACAATTCTACCCGTAGGGATGCACAAAAGTATCTACTGGAATACCGACTGTCTACTAAAATATCAAGCTACCAAATTCAACAAGTATGTTGTCGATCTAAAAGTCCTACATTTTTATGGTATCATCTTCGGTTTATTTGTTTTGGAATCTGAATGGTTCCTCATAAAGCAAGATTTTAATTACCTAAAACAAAGTAGTTTGTATTTAAGAATCCTATTCTTGTAGCAAAAGTTCTGTTTGATGAGACGATGTAATCGATCTTTAAACTAAGCATGCTAGATATAAGTGTTAAGCGTAGAAAAATCAAAATCTTTAATATTACTGCAAAAATAATGAGATTGCCAATTTTGTAGTAGGTATTTAGAATTTAAGAATTCTCCTCTGATAATACCGCTAATAGAATATATGTGCCTCATCATAAGGAGTTTTAAAAGTTTAGGTATTCACAATAAAGATGAAAGGTTTTCATCGTTTGCTCTGAATTCCAAGTTTATTAGTAAGACATTCAAAGTAATGATTTTCCATATTTAAACAATATTGTTTGCTGGAACAACAACACATCTGTCGTAAAGAGAGAAGACAGTATCCACAACATCAAACTTCTTGAAAAGGATAGAAACCCGTGTGCTCACTGTTATAGTTGAGTTTATAGTTATAGTTTTTAGATACGGCGCGACATGTGAAAAACCCTCCCTTTTTAACAAAATACTCAATATCTCTAAAATAAAATTTTGAATCATCACCAAAAGTATACAGATCTTAAAATTAATATAACTAAGAAGTATGTAAAGTTTTAAGAAATAATCAGAAATTGTTTTTGAAATACGGCGCGACATGTGAAAAAACACACACCTGTTTTAGTTACTAAGTCCCGTAACTCAAAAAGTTTTAATCTTATTTTCACCAAAAGTATACAGATCGTTTGATCATCATAAGAAACAACTATGTAAAGTTTCATGAAATTTGGATAAGTCGTTCTCAAGTTACGGTGCGACATGTTTACGCCGGACAGACAGACGACATTTGTATGCCATAATACGTCCCGTCAAAATTTTGACGGGCGTATAAAATATTACCTATTTTTGTTTTTATTCCGATTTAAAAACAAAAATATACAAAGATGGTTTGAATGATATAGAAAATAGAGGTGCATTTATTGGTTTTTAGCTTTTATAATATCAATTATTGTCATTTATTTTTAATTTTGTTTCAATTTTAACTATTTTTCAGTCGGTTGGGGTCTAATAACTTGATTATAAAATAAATTACAACATACAAAGTAACAAGTTTATTTAGTTTCAGACTATAAAATATATTTCACTATACAAATCTTTCTGAATTTTTAATGTATTCATGAACAGCCTTAACTATCTGAAAATTGTCTTCAATACTCATAGATTGATCACCAAATAGTAATAACTTCAAATCAATATCAACTACATAAGCAGACAGTTTATCAAGGAGTATGGTCCTGTTCAAAGTGTATGATGGACAATCAAAAAGTAATGTTGATTGTCTTCACATTGATATAAACATTTAGGACAGGAAAGTTCTTCAATCAAAAACTCATGAAACAAGTGAGAATTTCAATTACTTGCTTCATTTCGCAATTGAAAACGAATAATATTGAATTTTCTTATACTAGAACAAAAATATTAAGGAGGAATCTCTGGTTTATATATTTTATCAAGTAAAGCTTTGAACTGGTTATTCGACAAAACATTTTTTAACATAAGGATCTAATTCATTCCAGAGTTTAACAACAGATGGTATGAAACTTCTATAATATGAAACTGTTCTGCACCCTGAAATGATATAATTCTGAAGATCTCTTCTGAAATTGTAATCATTTTGTGTTGAAGGACAAGGTTCTTATAAATCTAACATATAACTTGGAGAAAATTCATTTTTCTATTTCGTAAAATGTAGTCAGTTTCTGCATCTTCCTTCTGTCTGATAATTTTCAAGACCTAATTTAGTGTACAATTTTTAAGAGAAGTTGTACGTCGGAGACCAGTGATAATACGAGCAGCTTCAATTTGAACACTTTCCAATAAGTAAGCTTCTTGTAAAGTACAATTGTCCCAAATAATGTTTGCATATTCTAGAATAGGAGAATAAATGCTGAATAATTTGTAATCAGTACATTTCGATCCAAACTATATTTTACTTGTCTTAATAAATGTAATCTAGAACATGCTTTTTATAAATTGCACTTATATGTAATTTCCAACAAGCCTTACTCTCAAAGTTGAGACCTAGGTAACATTTGCCTGCTAACCCCTACTTTTCTTTTCATAATTTTATTATATATAGTTTAAAAGCCATTTTGAAAATCTTATAAAAAATCCTTGTTAATTTTTTCATATTTTTGACAGAAAAAAAGGTTTATATCCGAAAACAAGCACACTTCATTTTTCTGCTTATTTAGTTCCTTTATTCATGTACAATCAATTTATAACAGTCTTTTAAAAAGTTTGTTATTTTGTTGACAGAGTAGCGAATATCCTTAATGTTATATTGGTATACAGTTCTTCAGTCGAGAAAGTCTTTCTATTGTATTCTATTAAAATTCTTTGAATTTACGAATAACGAATATCTACAAAATGTAAGACATAGCATCTTTAATATATTTCAGGACTAACAAGATGCACTTTTCTCGGACCACAGTTATGTATTATGAACTTTTAACATTGATGTCAATTGGCACTGGCATTCTGTCCATTACTTGTTATCTCCATAATATCTTTCCGATACAGTTGGTAAACTCAAAATCAACAGGAATTGCAGATAAAAATATTTACAAGAAAATATATCCAATAACGTGGAATAAACGACCTAGCGTGATACCAACAGGTCTGCTCAAATACAAATTTAGGAAGTGTGAGTTCAGGAATTGCACGATTGGTGTAGCATCGGATAAAATTTCACTTGGTAAAAGCGATGTTGTGTTATTTTATCATACTAGCCTTAATGGTAAGGTTCCAACTAAGTCGTCCAATCAGAAATGGGTATTTATCTCTATTGAATTTAAAGCATATACAAACAAAAACTTTTAAAAAGAATGGGTGAATAAATTTGATTGGGTATTCAGCTATAGAACAGATGCTGATATCTATTTTCCGTACGGACTACTGGCAAGAACAAAAATACAAACTGAGAAAAACTACACAAATATTTTTCTTCAAAAGACGAAAAATGTTGCTTGGGTAGTGAGCAATTGCAATGCTGTTTCAAAGAGGAACAAATACATTAAGGAGATGAATAAAACCATAGATGTTGACGTATTTGGAAGGTGCGGTAAAGTTGTTCTTCTCCTTGAAATGATGACTCCTGTTTCAACGATTTAAATAAAGTATATAAATTTTACTTGGAGTTTGAAAATTCTCTATGTGAAGACTATATCACTGAAAAGGCATACCGGTTCTATCAGGACGGTTTTGACATAATTCAGTATACCGGGGAGCTCGAATATAAGAAACATTTTACCAGAAGGTACATTTATCTCCTCCTTAGATTTTACGTCGCCTAGAGAACTAGCTTTACATCTAAAACATGTGGGAAGTAATGAAAGTTTGTACACTAGTTATTTGAAAGCAAAGATCAGTTCTTGTCAAGTTCGTACTCACAACAGGAGATGTTGCAATCTCTTCATTGTTCTGTTTGTGAAAAACTCAACACAGGGTATAATCGAAGCACTAAATTGAATTTAACACACTGGATATTTAAAAGAAATGTCTTATCCCTACAGACATTTGACAATATGATATGCAATGGCGTAGCTTACATCGAGGCAATGGGGCAACTGCCTCACTAAATGTGTTGCCAAGAAAAATTGAAGGGGAAATAACGAAAAAGATATAATATATAACTTGTTTTCTGTAATGGCCCTTATCATTTGACTTCTCTCGCCTTTCCACAGTTATACCTTCTTCTTAACTTATGTCAATCTGCCTAAGAATCAGGCAGTGGTGAAAACATGACAAACAAAACCCACTCATGTTTACATTAAGTTAAGTTCACATTGTATAATGGTGCATGAATATAACATTCGTTTCCTTTTCCTGTTCTGGTAATTCAAGATATAATTTGGTTGAAATGCACTAGAAATTAACAATTAAGGGAGAAAACTCCGTAATTTGCTATCATTCTAACCAGAAGTTATCAAGAGATTTCTCAAATTACAAGGCACGCAGAAACAAAAGACCTACCATTTCTAACCAGGATGAAGGTAACTTCAAATAAGTATGGTTAGGTCGGTGGGTTTTTTTGTTTTTTTCTTTGGCCATGTTTTGAACTTTTCTAAATTGCCTGATTTTTACAAAGACTGGCACTTAAAGTTAATTGATAAAATAGTCCAGCTTTGTTTTATATACAATGGGCATAGGATACAGAAATATCTTGCTTGAGGAAGGGACAAATCGTATCATTTAAAAATACGCTGGTTCACAAAGTTCTGGTAAACATTCCTATGGGAACCAAAAGTGTTCTTCTTATTCCTTTATTCCTAATAGGCAGACTTCATGCATGGGCTTTTCGGAAAGAATGAAAACAAGCTACAATGTCGCATTATCCTGTAACTTCACGTTCTCCTTGATATATTACTTTCTCTTACTGAATATTTCAAAAGATCTGTGAAATTGTGGTCACACTTGATATAAAGGATATAACAGATACATTAGATTGATTGGCTATTTTAGTTATATAGTTCTTAAACAGTTTCAGTTTTATTTATCTTTAGCTTTCAAGTATTCGGTTTTCAGCGTTCGGAAGCATGAAATTTATAACGTGCTGTTTCTATATTTTATACACTTAGTTCTTCGAAAAATTTGACTTACCTACAAATTATCATTGAGCGTGAGCTGAGCTTTTTCGACCGTGGAGATAATTCCAATTTGAGAATTCTTATTGTCAACTTGTCTTTTTTTGTAGCAACAGTCTTTCATACAGAGTATATATCTGCCAGTTGGCAAGATACTTCAGAGGTTGTGTGTCGTTTCATGATATTCTTAAAAGAAAATTGCTTCTGACAAGGAAGCTGTTGAACTAAGTATTCGTAATGGTAAATTGAAGTTGTCATGTACGTCAACTGTTGAAAATTTAACTACGCCACAAGGGTTTGGTTGTTGAATAGTTGTGTCACAATAACCAAGATTATGTTCAACTTTTCAAAGCCACAATCCTGTCCTCCTTTCCTAGTTCATGCAACGGTTCATCGGATTCTTGCAATGAACAATATGATGGTTGTCACAAGTAGACTGAACATAACCTGCTTACCCTTTCGAAGCACCTACATGTTCGATATTAGGCCGAGTTAATGTTGCCTACGTTTAAGTTTTCTTTGGTCTTTTCTGAGGAATTGTAGGTGTCTGCTTGTCCTTGTTCCTTTGGTTAGGTTGTTGTCTATTTTTTTGGACATGGATTTAGATTTAAGGGGTTACCCAACACTTTGACTAAATTAGATTTCGATCGTTTAATTTTCATAAAATTTTGACAAAATACTTACTTTGACCTGTTAACTAAAAATATAGATGGAAACTACGGTGATGGAACCAAAACCTACATTATCTCATGCATGTTCATTGAAAACGGTTACCATGCTTTGAGGAAAACAGCGCTTTCAAACCTAATACAACAATTTGTTTTTAGAGAAGATGGATTATCCTTCATTTCACATCCTCAGAAAGTATGAGGTTTCCTGGTTATGCTTGTTATCCCCAAAAATATATGTAAATATTGGACAAAAATAAGATTAGGAAAATAAACTATTTTAAACTAATTTGGTGACATTATAACGTATTAGATGTTATACTGTACGCCGAGCTCTATATTTGCAACAAAATTTTGGCAATATACAGGTCCAAATGCCCCGTTCCTTTCTAAATTTTTAGGTTCCCAATGCTCTTCAACTTCATACTTTATTTGTCCTTTTAACATTTTTGATTCAATCGTCACTGATGAGTTTTTGTAGACGAAACGCGCGTCTTGCGTACAAAGAGGGGCGGTAAGAGGAAGTGTCATTCCCAATTCCCGAAAAAATAAGATATTCTTTCCCGGATCCCTGAAAATAATCTTTAATTTCCGCGTCCCGATAGGTGTTAATCCCGAATTCCTCAGAAATAAAGGCCAATTCCCGACGTCCCGAAAAGTCCTTTCGCCCTCTACCAAATTATAAGCCTGATATCATTGATAAGTTTGACAACTGGGTCGATGCCACTGCTGACGGAGTATTCCATCCCTATGGTAACACCAACCCACTTCTGTGTTGACAAGAATTATCCTTGATGTGATAATATTTATAAAATTCATGTTTACACCTGAGATCACCCCAGTTTTTGGTAGAGTTCGTGTTGCTTAGTCTTTGGTTTTCTATGTTGTGTCATCTGTACTATTGTTTGTCTGTTTGTCTTTTATTTTTGGCCATGGCGTTGTCAGTTTGTTTTTGATCTATGAGTTTGACTGTCCCTCTGGTATCTTTCGTCCCTCTTTACAAAACTTTGAATTGTTCGGAATACTGAGGATTTTCCATCCCAGCAATAGCATCGTTTTATTTCCCAAAACATTTTGGTATTTCGGGTCCTAAATGTTCCATAACTTTGTGCTTTATTTGACCTTTTAACATTTATATTCGAGCGTCACTGGCGAGTCTTTTGAAGACGTAACACAAATGCAGATTATTCTATTTTGGGGTTGACAGGACACAAATAATCCTTTGTATAAGCGTCAAGGCTTATTTGAAAGAAAATCGAACAACCGACGAATAAATTCATGGGTATTTAATATTTTCACTTTTAATGAGGTTCATATAACTGAAGTGATTTTTTGTGTGCAGAATTTTAAACAAACGTGTTGCAACTAAGCAATGTGTGGGATAATGTGTTATGGACGACTTCATATATCATTTATATCTTGAGGTTAACTAAATAGATGCAAGGGAATACAGATATTATTTTTAAGATACTAAAACTTGTCATACTTGTTTTTCGTTCATTGTTTTGTCATTAATCAAGTTGTTGGTTTTTGGTTTTTGCATTATTCCACATTTTGCCATTTTTTAAACATTAAGTGGTTGTTTTCTTTTAATCATGATTTCCCGATAAACATTTAATAAATACAGTGTAATATTTTAACTGTATCACATACAACTTTATAATATCTATTTGCATCTAATACAGGATCATCTATGGACTTCTTCCATCCTGTATTAAAAGCCATGCTTAAAAGGTATTCCGTTTGACATTCCGGGATATATACATACACAGCCACGTTCAGCCGGTACGTGTCAATTCGTGTAGGAGCGTACCACGCTCTCTTCAGTTAAAACAACCGTTAAATCAACTCTGTAATGACGTGGCTTGACTCTTTTCCAGTAAGGAAAACGATTTGAGGTTTAAGAGTAAAAGCCTGGGCCAAGATACTTTCCACTATACACTCCTGTCCCGGTGGCAGTGTACATTGAGTTTCTGCCCTTCATTTTGATTTACTATTGATTTGCTCTCATTCTGAATAAACTCAAGGATTAACTGGGGTATAAATAGGCATGGTTATTAATGGACTTTTCCATCCTGCAGTGCACGCCATGCTTAAAAGGTCATCCGTTTTGCTATGCGGGATGTACAATTACGCAGCCACAATCGATACGGACTTGAGCCTATTAAGTTTGATTCGTGAAGGTAAACAACCTTTGAATCAACTCTACAGTGGTGTAGTTGACTCTTTTCCAGTAAGGAAAACGATTTGAGGCTTAGTAGTAAAAGCCTTGGCGCGGATGAGAGACTATGATGCAGATTGGGAGCGGACGGTTGATAGCTGTAAATCGACACCACAAAAGAATTTTGAAATTCAACTTTACAAATGCAAAACGTCGAATGTTATACAGGTTTGATTAATTGTTGTATCCATAACCGATCAGTCATGTTCAACAACATTCAGTACTGATCAACCCTATTCAACAGCGTCAAACACTATAAAGAATTGACTTCTATTATGATTTCTGATCCTGAATAGCTTAATGAACTTTCAAAGGACCTCTTACTCAACACTATCTCCTACTAAGTATGATAGATCAAGCAGACCACACATTTTGATTGCGACCTGATAACCGTGGTATTGTTTTTTTTTTTTTTTTTGAAAACCACTGTAACCGTTGTTTAAAATGATATATTGTTCTTAAGGTGGCTCTAATAGTGCTTAATACTTACTACTCTTTACTAAACAATCATGAGGGAAACAACTTCAAGTATTCTCCGAACGTAAGTTGGTTCACCATTCCATTCCATTAAACACTGGTTTTGACGGTATCGACAACATCTCCAATGAAATTCAACGACACATACAACTCAACAAATATGAAAACAAATCATCTAACTTTAGCCAAAAACTATCAATTAATGTAAACAACAGCATAAACACGGTGCTTGTAAAAGAACCTATACATACAACAGGACTACAGACGGTTACATGGAAGGTTAAAACATTCTAAACATAATAAGTGTCAACAGCATTCTAGTCAACAGTGCTCACAAAACCCACCATCTAAATGTTTTCCAAATGTTTCGCCTGGTACGATAAACATACAAAACGCTAACCCCTGTTTCAGTTACATTAAAACAATCAGCCGCACGAGCATTTATCTAACTGATCAAGATGGACATTTTATCGATTTGAGAAGTAAGCTACTAGTATACGCTTTCGTCTTCGGAAAATATAAATTAATTATCTCAAACCCGGCGGGTGTAAGTGAATTGTGTGAGACACAAGGTAAAGTTTATATCTCACCTCAGGTAAATTATCTCCTACCTTTGAGGATGGATTGTACTTAAGGAATGGTACACAATTCTACAAAGGAATTGTTAAATTCTCGGTCCCAACAGCCTTTTCAAAAAACATTCCTCTTCAGGGTATATTCATCTAGGTAAAATCCGCCGAACATGAGTTGGTATAATTGCTTTGCGCTATTTCAAAGGCCAGGTTTGTCTCTACCTCTGCTACAAAGGACCACGTAAAGAATCTCTTAATATGGCCAGCCGGCAATAGTTAAGTTTATCTATGTAACATACAGGGGTAATCCACGCTATGCTGAAAAACTTGTACGGTTCTAGGGCATTAGTGGTATATGCCAGTTTAAAGGACATGCTTACTTCGACCTCTGGTACAATGGCCCACGTGGGGAATTTAGTATGACCAGCCCGCAATAGTTAACCTGGTCTATGTAACATTCCGGGGTATCCCCACCCTATGGTGACAAACTCGTACGGGTCTACAGCATCAGTTCTATGGGCCATTGTAAAGGCCATGTTTACTTCTAACTCTGGAACAGTCATCCCGCTAACAGGGTGCTTTCAATTCCAGGAACACAGAACTAACACCAGAGACATGAAAAGTAACAGAGTACCAGTGAAGCACGGAAATGGGGACATATGCACCATCAGGGTTACTAGTATTTTAACACTACAAACCCATAACTGTCACCAGAGACAGGAACATTCAGAAAAAACATTAAAACGGGTCAACGTATAAAACGAATAAGGAACGAATAAATAACGAATACGTAACAGGGTATCAGTCGAGCGCAAAACGGATAGATACGCGCTAATAGGATAATTTCACAACTACGAACTAAGAACTAACACAAGAGACAAGAAAATATAAGAGAATAAAGCATTCAAAAGGTTCAACGTATAAAAATCGAATAAGGAACAATTAAGTAGCAAATAAGTAACAGGTATCAGTCGTGCGCAAAAAAGGGTACATACGCGCCAATAGCCATGCTTAAAGGTTCATCCGTTTGGCTTTGCGGGAGGTATAAATACGCAGGCACGTTCGATCGGGAAGGTGGGCGTGTTAAATCTTGTAGGGAGAGTACCAAGTTATATGCAGGTAAAACAACTATTGAATCAACTCCGTCAAGAGTCAAGTAGCGAATAAGTAACAGGGTATTAGTCGAGTGCGAAAACGGGTAACGCGCTAATAGGGTAATTTCACCACTACGAATCAAGAACTAACACCAGAGACATAAAAGAAAAGAGAAACGCATTAAAAGATTCAACGGTTAAAAAGCGAATAAGGAACGAATAAGTAACTGGTATTAGTCAAGCGCGAAAACGGGTACATACGCGCTAATAGGGTAATTTCAGCTCTACCAATTAAGATCTATCATCAGATACAAGAAAAGAAAAGAAAAGAAAGCATTTAAAAGGTACTATGTATAAAAATCGAATAAGGAACACATAAGTAGCGAATAAGTAACAGGGTATCAGTCGAACGCAGAAACAGGAACATTCGCGCTAAAAGGGTAATTTCGCCTCTATAAACAAAGAACTAACGCAGAAACGGGTACATATGCGCTAATAGGCTAATTTCACCACCACGAACAAAGAAATAACACCAGAGACAAGAAAAGAAAAGAAAAGAATGCAATATAAATGGCGCAATGTATACAAATCGAATAAGGAACAAATAAGTAGCGAAAAAGTAACAGGAATGAGAAAAACGGGTACATACGCGCTAATAGGGTAATTTCACTTCTAAGTACTAAGAATTAACACCAGAGAATAGAAAATAAAAGAGAATAAAGCATTATAAAAGGTTCAACGTATAAAAATCGAATAAGGAACAAATAAGTAGCCAATAAGTAATAGGGTATCAGATAAACGCGAAAACGGGTAACGCGCTAATAGGGTGATTTCACCTCTACCAACCAAGAACTATCACCAGAGACAAGAAAAGAAAAGAAAAAACCATCGAAAGGGGAAACATATTAAAATCGAATAAGGAACGAATAAGGAGCAAGGAATAAGTAAAGAGTAGGTAAGGAATAAGTAACGAAAAGGTAACGAATAAGGAATAAGGAACAAAAACTAATAAGGAACAAGATTCTGAGAGTATTGCATGGCAATACATAGTCCCCTACCGGTTAAAAATTAATTGTACTGGAACAATATGCTACTAGTAACTTGATCTATAACTTGTCATGGTCTAAACTATATAACAAATATCAAGTCAATATCTTCAAGCATGATGACAAAAGTGTGGAAAACTGATTATTTAAGTGAATTTTCTAAGTCCTAGGAACATAACTCTGCACAAAATCATCAGATCGGAACAAAATTCCAACTTGGTCTGTAACTTGTCATGATAAAACTTTATACCAATTATCAAATCAATATCTTCAAGCATGACGAAAAAAGTGTGGAAAACTGATTATTTGAGTGAATTTTCTAAGTCCAAGGACCATAACTCTGCACAAAATTATCAGACCGAACAAAATTCGAACTTGATCTGTAACTTGTTCTGATAAAACAATATACCAAATATCAAATCAATATCTTCAAGCACGAAGAAAAAAGTGTGAAAAACTTATTTGCCGGACTGACGGATCAGGGCTCGACAATAACGCTTGTCCGATTGTCCGGTACCAGAGGTAAAAAGGGTCAGACAAGTAAAAACCAAATAAAGCTTGTCCGATGGGACAAGTAAAATAATCTGTAGAAAATAATTTAAATCCCACGCTGATGATCAAATGAAATTTATTAACCTAAAAGAAATAAAGGTTTTAACAAATGTTATTTAATTTGACCTGTTTTAACTTTGATTCTGATCAATCATTTAAACTGTTTTCTCGTCAGATACTTTGACATAGAAAAAACACATTCTGTAAACGTAAACCAGTCATAGACACTCTTACTGCTGAATCTTCCTCCGACCATTTAGAACAACCTCCACAGGAGAATCGTTATCAGCGGTGCGCTTTAAAGATAAGGCACTCACTTTTGAAATTAAAATGACAATATTAAATGAGATGGTAATTTTATAAACAAACCGCTTCGATACAATCATCATGGACTTGACAAAATTTGGTTTCACTACATCTGGGAAAAGAAAAACAAAAGACTAAAAAGAGTCTAAGGAGGAGAAAAAGAATACGAGCTTAAA